>SJYV01039017.1:534622-728361 GCA_006410875.1 Neotragus pygmaeus
CTAGAGTGAGTTGCCATTTCCTTCTCCAATGTATGAAAGTGAAAAGTGAAAGTGAAGTCACTCAGTCATGGACTGCAGCCTACCAGGCTCCTCCGCCCATGGGATTTTCCAGGCAAGAGTACTGGAGTGGGGTGCCATCACCTTCTCCCATAGCATGTACTAAGGAAATGCAAATTAATTGATGTGAAGTGAAGTGAAGTCACTCAGTCGTGTCCGACTCTTTGCAACCCCATGGACTGTAGCCTACCAGGCTCCATCCATGGGATTTTCCAGGCAAGAATACTGGAGTGGTTTGCCATTTCCTTCTCCAGGGGATCTTTTCAACCCAGGGATCGAACCCAGGTCTCCCGCATTGCAGGCAGACGCTTTACCGTCTGAGCCACCAGGGAAGCCCAAAGTCACATAAATCTCATACACATTGATAATTTTTCATACTTTTAATAAACAAACAGAAAAGGTAAGCAGGGGAGGAAACATGGAGCCCATCCTCACATTTTGTCATTTTTTTCTTTTAATCTTGAGGAGTTTGTTTTCCTAAAGCCAGAAAAAGGAGATGGCGAGGAGGTCATGAAAGCTGTCCTGGGAGAAGCTGAGGTGTCTAAACTGGCTCTGAACTTTATCTGAGCATTGATAACCACCACTGCTTTCACCATCACCAGTTTCACTCTTTTTTTCCTCTAGGGAAAGTTGTAAATTCACAAAGATTAAAAAATTTCTCCTTTCCCTTCCTCCTTCCTTTCTTTCTTCTTTTTTTTCTTCTTCTTCTTTCTTTTTTTTTTTCCCCGTGGTCTTTGTTCTTTAGTTGCTAAGTTGTGTTCAACTCTTTGCGACCCCATGGACTGTAGCCTGCCAGGCTCCTCTGTCCATGGAATTTTCCAGATGAGAATACTGGAGTCAGTTACCATTTCCTTCTCCATTTTTGGTATTACTTAGCTTCTTACAGGGGCTTCCTAGGTGGCTCAGTGGGCAAAGAATCTGCCTGGAATGCAGGAGACATCAGAGACACTAGTTTGATTCCTGGTGTCCAGGAAAATCTCTTGAAGGAGGGCATGGCATGGAGTAGGTACTCCAGTATTCTTACCTGGAGAATCCCATGGACAGAGGATCCTGGAGGGCTACAGTCCATGGGGTTACAAAGAGTTGGACATGACTGAATCGACTGAGCACGCCCGAACACACCTTCTTACAATCTTTTGACTTCTGCATGGTTCCCTCTAGCTGTGCAGAATCTCCCGCCTCATACATGCTCTTCTTCCTGCCCTATCTGTACTTCCTTCCCCTGCTCTGTCTTGGTTTAATGTATTGCAGAACTTATAGTGGAGACTTTTGTACGCTAAGCACTCATCCATCTGGGCTAGTACCTGTCTCTATTTTCCCATCTTCTTTTTAAAATTTACTAGGGAGTGAATAACTAGAATCAGCAATGCAGCACTCCCAGAACTCACTTTTGGGATTAATATATACCCCACCATGGAGCTATTATTCTGTGGAGAAATCATCTCAATTGACACGGTCTGAGAAATTAGAAGTTGTCAAATAGGAGTTCTTCTATGATCAAGACTGTAAAACCTGCTAGAAAAATTAATAGGCTCATCCAAGATAACTTACTAAAATGTATTCTTACCATGACTTTTTCTACCATGACTCATTGGGTATAGTCTACAGTTTTCTTCATTTGTCCCTTGTAGAGGTTACAATCAGCATTTGGTTTAGAAGATAGTTTTACAAATGTTTGCCTTAAAAATTGCTCAGTGCTTAGGGAGCTTTCTGGATGGTGTTGCTAGCCTTTTTCTAGCCAAGTCATCTTTTTTTCTTACTAACTCCTATCAGTAAATTTGTTCACAGAAACATTGCCCATCTGTAATAAACATCCCTGAGTGCAGTAGCCATCACCAGAGAAGAGCACTTTTATANTCCCCCTCCCACCTTCCACCCCACAACGTCTCTCTGGATCATCCCCGTACACCAGCCCCAAGCATCCTGCATCTTGCATCAAACATAGACTGGTGATTCGTTTCTTACATAATAGTATATATGCTTCAATGCCATTCTCCCAGATCATCCCGCCCTCTCCTACTCCCTCTGAGGCCAAAAGTCCATTCTCTATGTCTGTGTCCTTTTGTTGTCTCACATAATAAATAAATAAATTAATTAAAAAAAAACCAAAATAAATAAATAAATAAAATAAAAATTAAAAAAAAAAAAGTAGAAACATTGCCCATCTGTAATAAACATCCCTGAGTGCAGTAGCCATCACCAGAGAAGAGCACTTTTATAGATATTGTGCTATTTTCAGGCTTGCTGACCTTTTGCCTCTTTATTGGTTGCTATAGTGATGATCTGAGCTCTGCTTAATAGAGCTTTAATAAACTGAAAGCAATCAATAAGCTTTTTAACTATAATGTTTATATTGATAGTTCCTAGAAACATGTATCAAAATAAAATTTATCCATATAAATCTAAAAAAAAAAAAAGATTGAGATTTCATCCATTGGTAATGATTAAATGATGCCCATGCCCAGTTGCCAATATCATTCAATCATTTTTGCAATAATATGGAGGTTTTTCACTATAGTGTTTCCAGTACAGTCAACTCTTGGTTACCTGTGGGTGGACTTCCCTGGTGACTCAGATGGTAAATAATCTGCCTGCAATGTAGGACGTTCCGGTTTGATCCCTGGATCAGGAAGAGCCTCTGGAGAAGAGAATGGCTACCACTCAGTATTCTTGCCTCGAGAATTCCATGGACAGAGGAGCCTGACAAGCAACAGTCCGCGGGGTCACAAAGAGTTGGACAAGACTGAGCAACTAACACTTTCACTTTTCACTTTCATTATCTTTAGGTAATGCTTTTTGCAAATTTTGCTTTAAGTCCTTGATAAAATTAGTGGATTTGCTTTTTTCTTCCTCAGTCAGTCCTAGAAGAATTTATCCTAGCAGAATGCCTTTTTAAACAAACGGTCACTTCACCTAGGAAAGAAATATGTGCGTAATAAATAGAGCAATTTCTTTAGACTGGAATAAGAAGAGAGAGTGCCTTTCAATACTGTTACTTCCTTAGCTTGTAATTAGGGAGGAGTCTCAGCATTTGGGTCAAACAGGAAACATATTTTCTTTCTTGTTCTGTTGATTTACTTCTTATTCCAGCATGAGATGATTATATTAAAAGAACTAAGCTCTAAATAGCCACTAAATATATCAAATTGGACTAGTTTAAAAAAAACAATTTGCCACTGAATTGTAGATGCCACTATTCTGTTTCATTATTCTGGCAAACCATGGGAAGACATTTTATATAAAGACAAATTTGGAATATTACCAAAAATAAGGAGCTTTATTTTACATTTAAGGATGAAGAGCCCAATTAGAAGGACAAAAAGCACTTTCTAAGAAACTGATAGTGTTGTTGTCTTTCAAGGGGAGAAAATTGACTTTACCAAGACCCCATTAAGAATTGGACATTTTCACATGCGTGTGACTTCCCTCTCTTAGAACCTAGAGGGCTACCAAGGAACCTCTTTCTTTCCAGGTGCAGACCATTTATTCATACCTAACCTGCTTCTCTTTCCCTCTTTCTAGACTACCATCACATAATCTCTGGGCCTGTTCTGCTAGGATGTTCTCAACATCTCCTAGGCAAGTCCTCAGGCCCTTCAGAGTTAAGGTTGAACTGTTACTCTCTGAAAGAAAAAGCAACAGAAAATATCAAACGTCACAAAAGTAGAGAAATCAAGGCATGGCTGAGAACTCCTGATGCCTGGTCTGTAGGTCATACTTTTGGATTGGTAGCTGGAGTCCTTAGAATATCACTTTCTGTCTTTATTCCTGATAATGCAATTCTCTCACCAAGCTTAGCTTTTTCTTTTTTTAAACAGAAGAGTTGAGTCTCTTTTTTCCAAGAAGTTTCCAATTCCAGCTTAAGGGAAAGACTTAGAGGATTTACCCTGATAGATAAATCACATTTCTGGCAATGCTTAGATTGGGCATCACTTATCTTAATAGATCTCTGCTCCACATAGAAATGATATCTTCGGGGGATTTTTTTCATATTCTATATGGAGTATATATCATCCCAATTTTATAGGAAGTGAAATAGCAAGGGTTTAAAAAGCTTAACTGTATTGACCAAAGTCATAGAGCTAGTTCACTAAAAGTGGATGGATTTGAACAAGAGCTGCCAGGTTGCAAAATTCCAGAGGAGATAAATCACATCACAGCCTATGAGAAACGCGCCCTTGTAGTGGGGCATGTATAGCCCGCATAGCTATGTGCTGGCCATGGTTTGACAACGAGGCTTGACAGTAATATACTTCTCTAGGCTTGACAGTAATATACTTCTCCACGCCATCCGCATAGCTATGTGCTGGCTATGGTTTGACACCAAGGCTTGACAGTAATACACTTCTCCACGCCATGCATTCCACAGATCTGGTTTACATGGTGAGGACAACCACCACCAACAAAAGGACTCAGGAACAGCTATTTATATGTATAATTAACAGACACTATTTTTAGAGCAATTTTATTTTCACAGTGAAGCTAAGTGGAAAGCACATAGCCTTTCCACAGACCTTCCATCCTCTGTATATACACAGCCTTCACCACTATCAGCACCTGGATTGATGAAGTACCTTTGTCACAGTTCACGAACCTACTTTGACACATCAACACCCAAAGTACATAGTTTACATTAGGGTTCATTCTTGGTGTTGCACGTTCTTTGGATTTTGACAAAGCTTCTGGGTATTTGACTGTTTGGCTAAAGCCTCTGAACTATTTGGCAAAATTATGTAGTGATTCATCGCTGAAAGCAACACAGAAAATCGTTATAACTGAAACGTGTCTTTTTTTTTTCAACTTGCAGGACACCTAAAGTCATGCACTTAAATATTTCTTCTTTTAAAGGATGGTTAAAAAAAAAAAAAAAAGTAATGTCGGTCCCAGTGTAATTATAAAACAAACAGACCGTCTCCAGAACACAACTCTGATTTAATAGTTGAGAGAATTGAGGATCTGAGAAGTTAACAATCCATTAAGTTTGCATAACTACAAGAAAGAGAACCCAAATTACCTATCCCTCTGGATATAGAGGCTACACAGCATACATTAAAGCTTTCACAGGGGCATGCACTTTGCACCTGAACAAACCTGGATTTCAATCCCATCACAGCGATCTAAAGCAAGTTGCCTAAGCCCTGTGGCCAAGCTTGCCCATCCCACATCTAAAGTGAGTCTTTCATTTTCTTCCTTGCTGCAGAATGTCACTTTGCTGAGTTGCTGGGGTCGGGATTTGGGCAAAGTTTTTCTTAAAAGGGAGAAACAGCTCTTCTTCTCCTAAGCATTGTCTAGTTTGGATGTGATCTCTAAAATGTGGCACTGGTCTTGTGATCATGAAAGCAATGAACCTAGTAGGCTTAAATCCAGGGATGCAGAACAGAATTGTGGAAAGAACCCAGATTCTGGGCATGTCTTTGAACTATTAAGTTAACCAACTCTGGAGTTGTCCTACATCTGGATTATGTAAGGTTGTACTTGTTTCTGTTGTTTAAGCCAATTGTTTTTGTTCGGGGATGGGGTCCTGTCTCTTCCATTGAAAACTTCTAAAAATATGACATATTTAGCATACTGTTCCAGATGATGCTACTGCAGGAATATCTGGTTTCTGTTGCTATATTCCCAGAGGCTAAGAAAGGAGAAAGTAATGGCCAGAAAAGTATAAACTGGCCATGTCTCAGTGATGCAGGAGAGAAGGTCTCTAAAGAACCTCCGAAGGCAATCATGAAAGACAAAGGTGTGAAGACCCCGCCTGTCCCAGGGAACACAAGTGAGGCCCTTACAGCATGTCAGAATGTTCCATCTCCCCATGGGCCCTCTCCCCATCCCCTGCACAAACTGCTGGACTGATGCCTTAGATGGAAGACGGGACTACTTCCAGTGAAGATGGAACATTTCATCGGTGCACAGCTTAGGCATTCTCCATGCAGAATCAAGACTGTTTTGTGACATGAAGAAACTCTAGGTTTTTTGTTTCTTGGGATCTATCGAAGTTCTCATCTAGGAGAATGGGGAAAATTACCACAGTGAACTGGCTTGACGGAAAAATAAAAATCAAGCACAAAGTTGCTTATCTGCTTACACTCTATGAGATGAGATCTTTCAATGCATCAATTACAGTTTCCTATTATATATTCCTTATGTGGGCTGCACTCAGAAGTGTTTCAGAGATGCATAGAATCAGACAGGCATCATTTCACTGAATTGGACATTGCTGAAGTCACAGAGGCTGGCTCTTACCTATTGTTGCCTCTGATATAACAGCTAGCTCAGGCCCTCTTCCTAAAGCTTTGCCAGGTTTTGGTGGAGATAGAAATAGCATTCATAGGGATAATTAGAAGATCTGAGTTCAAGTTTTGCAACTGAAAAGCAATGACTTGGCCTATTTACCTACTTTTTCCTCAGCTTCATTAGAATCTCTGTCAACTGAGAGTGAATGGGCTAAATAAGCTATATGCTACTTTCTGGGCTTAAAATTTTGCCATTCTATAGCATTATTTTTCACAATAATTAAAAACTGGAAACAATCCAAATGTCCGTTAAATGATGAATGGATAAGTAAAATGTGGTGTATCCATACAATGGGCTACTGTTTGTCAGTCCTGGTGCTCAGCAACTCAGTGGTATCTGACTGTTTGTGATCCCATGGACTGTAGCTCTCCAGGCCCCTCTTATCCATGGCGTTCTCCATGCAAGAATACTGGCGTGGGTTGCCATTTGCTCCTCCAGGGAATCTTCCTGACCCAGGCCTTGAACCAGGTCTCCTTCATCTCCTGTAATAACAGGCAGATTCTTTACCATTGAGCCACCAAGGAAGCCCCATTATTTATCAACAAAAGGTGATAAAGTACTGATGCTTGTGACCATGGATGGACCTCAGAAACATTAAGCTTAAATGAAAGAAGCCAGACACAATAGACTCATATATTTTCACTCATAGGGAAGTCCAGAATAGGGAAATCTATGGTGGCAGAAAGTGGATTCATGGTTGCTCAGGGGAGGGGAGGGGAGGGGATGAGGTGGGGAAAGGGAGTGCCTGATAAAAGATATGAGAGGTATTGGGGAGGTGATAAAAATGTTCTAAAATTCATTGTGGCGATGGTTGTACAACTCCAACTATATTAAAAACCACTAAATTTGCACCTTAAGTCATTGAATTGCATGGTATGTGAATTATTTTTCAATAACACTGCTCTAGTTTTAAATCTTTGATTTTGGGTATAAATTACAGAACAGAACACATAAGTTAAAAAAAATATAGTAACGGGTCAGAGGAGGCAAATGTGATAAATTCATTTTCTAATAATATCACATCCATTAAAAGAGAGAATATTGTTATGACTAATTGTATTTGTTGCATTTCAATAATATAGCCTAATTTACATTTAGGTATGATTTATCAGAGGATGAAAGAGAAAAAGCACTTTACGGTCAGAAGACTAATTTTATCCTCTTTGCCTTTTAACTCAAGTTCTGACAGTACAATTGCTCTCAGTTATCTTTGTTGATGGTGTACATCAGGGGTCCCCAACCTCTGGGATCCAGTGCCTGATGATCCAAGGTGGAGCTGATGTAATAATAATAGAAATAAAGTACACAATAAATGTAAAGCACCTGAATCATCCTGAAACCAGCCCCCCCAACCCTGCACCCTCCAATCCATGGAAAAATTTTCTATTATGAAACTGGTCCCTGGTGCCAAAAAGGCTGGGGCCACTGGCATTGAGGGATGAATAAAGAAAATATATAGGTAATTCTTAAACTTAGTTTTTAAAAAGCCATTTAAAAGATGATGTTTTAAAAGTTGCTATTTTTAAGGTAAAAGTTCATCTTCATCATCTTCTAAGAAAAAAGGAAAAGAACACAGGCATTGAGGTCTCAGTATGCACCAGGCTCTGTACCAGCTGAGCTCACTTATATCACGTGATTTACTGCTTACAGCAAACCTTTAACAATGTTGGTAGGTTGGTGCAAAAGTAATCTCATCTCAGTTTAGGATCATGAATTTTAAATCATTATAACTAGGCTCAAACACATCTTTATTAATCAAAATAGGAACCACTGCAATCAACACATTTTTGCCAATGAGAAACAAGTTTGTTTGTTCCTGTAGCATAAAAATCTGTGCTTCGACACTGCAAAACGATGATTTAAAAAATTTTTCTGCTCATGAATGAGGCACCTACTTATCGAGCTTTTTCACCTCTCCAATTTGCTTCAAATGCCCAAACAACCATGCACTGGTTGACATGGTTCTTTGGCAACTTCTTGTGTCGTTATAAGAGGATCAGCTTCGAGGATCCTCTCAACTGGGCGTTGTCTCCTGCCGATGGCTGTCCACTCTGCTCCTCATCACTCAAGGCTCTTGTCTCCTTTGCAAAGCTTCCTGAATCCACACTGCACTGGACGTTCATTAGCAGTTTCTAGGCCAAATGCATGGTTGCTGTTGCAAGTTGTTTCTGTTACTTTATAACCCATTTTGAACTCAAATAAGAAAACTGTGCATATTTGCTTTTTCTCTAACATCATTTCCTTAGACTGAAATAAATATAAAATAAACAGCTAGTAATAAATCACTAGCAAAAAAAAGTGATAAATGTGCATTAAAATGATGTATAACATAACCACATTTATTTAAGTGTGTATTCCAATATCAAATGGCAGAGTTTCAACAATGCAAAATTGCAATTACTGTTACACCAACCTAATAGAATTACCCCAGCATTACAGAAGAACAAACCGATGCTTTAAAAGTGTACATTGTTTACACAAAGGTAGACAATAGCATTCAGTAGATTCAGATTTAATTCTAAATCATTAAACTAAAAAAAAAAAAAGGAATACAGAAATTGACTTGAGTTTCAACTATTTCTGTTTCATCTGTAGTGATTCTATGGCCTGTCAGATTCAGTATAAACTCACCAACTTTGATGTTTTTGCTAATCTGGCCCTATTTCTTAGGACTTGAATTATCATGTATTCTTCAACTCACAATAATATTTTCTTAATTTTTATTCAACTAAAGTGTCCTTTTCACTTAAATTAGTTCTATTTTTCCTTAGTGTCAGATCCTAACATGAAATAAAACTGATATTCTGACATGCTTGAATATGTTTAGTAAATAATGGACAAGCCCTTCAGAGATTATTTTCATGGATATTTGGGGCAGAAAAGAGGGAGACACATAGCAGGTGGATCTGAGACAATATCTGTCTCTTTTCTGGACTGGTCATAAGTTCTATGCAGACGAGGCTATAGAAAGAAGCCCTCTCTTTCATATTCTTTTCCACTGTGATTTATCATGGCTATTGAATATAGTTCCCTGTGCTATACAGTAAGACCTTGTTGCATATCCAGTCTATCTCAGACAGTATAGAAACTTCCTGCAATGCAGGAGACCCGGGTTCAATGCCTGGGTCTGGAAGATCCCCTGGAGAAGAGAATGGTTTATCCACTCCAGTATTTTTGCCTGGGGAATCTCATGGACAGAGGAGCCTGGCTGGCTATAGTCCATGGGATTGCAAAGAATCATACGTGACTGAATCAGCTTAGCACGCACGCATGCACGCGTTTGCATCTGCTAATTCCAAACTCCCAAACCATCCCTCTCCCACCCGCTACCCCCAGTCCAGGTCTTTCTGATTTAAATTCCTCGGTGAATAAGTTACAAGCATACCATCAATCTCTGAATCACCAGGAGGCACTCTGCACATAAACTTTTCTTGTATCTGAGCTTCAAAGATTTGTATTATCATCAAAGAAGTTCAAGGGGCAAAAATCTGTCAAGCATCTCTCTAAAACACATATTTCCCAAAGTAAACCCAGTGGCTATTAAGACTGGACTGGAGATGTTGCCAAGAGATTGGGACGGACCCAGAAAAGACAACATGAGGAATCCCTAAATGCCTTTCACATGTGTACAGTGTCCAGGTTAACAAGGGAGCAGCTTTGATCTAACAACCTGATTACCCCGAAAGTAATCTGAAATTCTTCTAAATATCTATACCAACCTTGGGGCAGAACACAAGAGCATGTCCCTTATTGCGATTCAGCTGGAAAGGGCAGCCTGTGCTCTCGGCTGTTCTGGGTTCTTCAGCTTCCAATTTGAACCAGGCAGGAAGTAGCTAAAGATTAACAAAGTAAGCAAACTTGTTTGCTGTACAAACTGGAGCTAAGTTGGAGGCTCACGCAGGAATTCTGAATCCATGGGCTGTGCTGAGTGGTTTCCATAGCAACTAATGACAGAACACGAGGCAAACAGAAATGACTCATATAAAATGTTTCTACCCCGGCTCTCCAGAGGCCAAATTTGGTCATGGGGAGACTTTGAAAGAATAGAGTCATCTCTGTCTTACTAATCACACACTAATCACACGCAAAGAGCAACGCTTTCCTCAGTCACAAAGCCATTTCCATCAGTTACCTAGGGGCCATATTCATTCATCTGTGGGAACACTGGGGTCCTTACTTTTCACCCCTGGCTGCACCCTCCAAAGTCCCCATGGTCAAAGGGTGTCACCTGGATGCTACAGAACATCAGATTGTTACTGCTTGACCATGTTGTACGGCTGATTGGGGTCAGGGGCATGAACAGTGATTTTTTTTTTTAGGGTGTATCTGAGCTTCAAAGATTTGTATTATCATCAAAGAAGTTCAAGGGGCAAAAAAAATCTGTCAAGCATCTCTCTAAAATTTCCCAAAGTAAACCCAGGAGCTATTAAGATTCAACTGGACGTGTTGCCAAGAGATTGGGACAAACCCAGGAAAGACGAAGATCCTTGCTTCTACTGGATCAGTGTGACAGTGGTGTAAGAAAGAGAATGAGGCCATTTCTTCCAGATTTTTCTTTTTTCATTTGCAACCTCACATCCTCTATTTATTTATTTTTTTGTTGTTGTCCATCATTCTTTTATTTTTCATTTGTTTACTTTTAATTGAGGGATAATTGCTTTACAATATGGCCTTGGTTTCTGTCATACATAAATATGAATCAGCCACAGGTATATCCAAGTTTTCTTGAGAGATGAACCGTCTGAGGCTCAGAAACTGCCATTCTGCTCATCCCCTCCCTCCACCCCCATCCTACACCTGCTCCAAGTCGCCTCAGACGAGCCTGCCTCTCTGCCTTCACTGACATTTTTTGCTGTATCCCAAAGGCAATGGCAACCCACTCCAGTACTCTTGCCTGGAAAATCCCGTGGACGGAGGAGCCTGGTAGGCTGCAATCCTTGGGGTTGCAAAGAGTCGGACACGACTGAACGACTTCACTTTCATTTTTCACTTTCGTGCATTGGAGAAGAAATGGCAACCCACTCCAATGTTCTTGCCTGGAGAAGCTCAGGGACCGCAGAGCCTGGTGGGCTGCCATCTACGGGGTCACGCAGAGTTGGACATGACTGAAGCGACTTAGCAGCAAAAGCTGTGCACAACTCCTTACTCCAACAGATCCTTTTTACCTTCTAAGACTCCCGTTAATGCTCATAGTCACCATGTTTCCCTTACTTTATCTCTCTCTCTTTTTTCAGCTTTTCTGTTTTGTTAGTCTTGTGGCCACACAGCATGGCACTTGGGAGCCTAGTTTACTGCCCAGGGATAGAACTCTCGTCCCCGGCATTGGAAGTGCAGAGTCTTAACCACTGGACCATCAGGGAAGTCCCTCCCTTACTCTCATGACATCTTCTGTTGCCCCTTATCTTTCACAGTAACCAGGCTGAGTCCTAAAAAAAGTGGATCCACTTCCTCAACTTTCTCTTTGAAACACTACACTGACTTTGCTTTGCTCAAGTTCAAAGAGCATGGGCTCTACCCCAGACCCCAGGCTGCTTCCTTCTCCAAGCCACCAAGCTACCTGCCTCATGGCAAGGCTTTTGCCCATTCAGGTTCTCCTACCTTTGCCTCCTATTCTTCTCCTGGCTCTTTTAGAGCCCACTGTGAGAGTCCCTTTCAGCGTAAGTATCAACCTAAACTGGGTGTTCCCTCACCATCTTCCTCAAAGCCCCACCCTAAAGTACACTTTAGATCCTTTATCATATTCTGTAACAATATGTTTAGTTACATGTGTGATTCATTTTTATTCCTGCAAACTCAGCTTCAAGGTGACAGGAATCCATGTTGGGTCGCTTTACACCCACCACCTAACACAGCTACACGCATGTTACTGTGTAAGAGCCACACACCAGTTAGAGTGAATTTGCCTCATCCCATTTAAGCGTGGTGGGGGAGGTGTAGAAAGTGGTGTATTTATAGCCCGAGGTACCACTTGTCCTCAGGTAGAGAAGGCAAAAGTACCCCACGTAAAAGATGTGCCTTATCTCATACTACTTGGAACCCTTTGAATCAGTAGGCTGTTCAGGAAAGGTCCATGATGCAAGTTCTTTGTCATCTCATGCACAGAGGAAATAGTCACACTTGTTCTGACCAACCTTGGCTTGAATCATTTCCTGTCAGCTCTGGAGACGCCTTGAGTGCAGAACCAGACCGGCTTGGGCAGGGTGGTTTGGCTCCAACACGTCAGTCCTGCTCTGAGAAGAGAACCTCCGTAATCCAAGTGCATTTCTCAGGGAAGCCCCAGGGTCTGGACTAGGTGAGTCAGTTCCAGGCTGACTAAAACTCCCTGCCACAGAGAGATCCCTTGAAAAAATAATTTGCCTGGTGATAAACTATCTTTTTTCCCCCCTCACTAAGCCAAGGCAAAATTACGGAGCAAATTCATTCAGAAGGATCTGAAAGATAATATAATACGACAGTTGAAGTACTTGGAACCTGAAAGGTTGCAATGTCTTCGCGTTTAAGTTAGGAGAAAGGGATTGGGAGCAGGGAGGAATACAAATTATTGGGTAAGTATTCACCAACTCATTAATTAAAGAATGAACCTCTGAAATAGGGGAAGTTTTCTCCATTATTTGAATCATGAAAATGAAGCTGAGAAGTTAAATGACTTGCCCAATGTCACAGAACTGGGATAGAAACTCACCGCGAGGGCTCCTTCAGGTCCTGTTTCTGCTGAGTGCAGTGCTCTCAGGGAAATCCAGGCTTTCAATTAACCAGAACACACACACACACAGAGCTTATTTACTTATCCAGTATACAGCCAATACCATCAAAATGTTGAGAAATAACATGTAAATGTTTTTGTTTCCAGATATTAAGTTAGAATAATTAGAATAAAGTGTGCTAGTCTGTTTATTGGATAATGAGTTTTTGTATAAGTCATTTGAAATGGACATTTTTATAACTCAAAAGCGGCTAAATGTTGGCAGTTTCAAATTGCATTTGTCTTTGAATGGTCTGTCTCTCCTGACACCACAATATTTTATCTCTATTTTTAGCGCTTGGCATATTGGCAATTACACGGTAGAAATCCAGTAAATGTTTATTGAAGGAATGAGCCAAATTATATTATCAAAGCTACAGACATCCCAGCTTGCTACACTTTTTATGCAAAGATATAGCATTCTAATAAAATAGAAGGTAGTTTTCTAAAGACATCTCAGTGCATCTTGGACTTTGAAGTCTGGAAAAGTCAGATTTTTCCCTCCAGGACTCACTATGTGAGTCCTTGGGCAGGTGACTTACCCACTCTGGTCTTGAGTTTCCTCATTTCTGAGACAGAAATGGAAGTTGATCCCTGCATGGACAGCTTTGAAGACGGAATGGACCACTCTTACCCGGGGCTTCTCAGGTAACACTAGTGATAAAGAATATGCCTACTAATGCAGGAGATATAAGAGACGTGAGTTTGACCCCTGGGTCGGGAAGACCCCCTGGAGAAGGACATGGCAACCCACTCCAGTATTCTTGCCTGGAGAATCCCATGGTCAGAAGAGCCTGGCAATCTAGAATCACAAAGGGTCGGACATGACTGAAGTGACTTATCACACGCTCTTACGCTAGGTACTCAGCAAATGTTATTCCAGACTCATACCCCTACTCTTAAATTACCACTTGAAAAGTGAAAGCATTATTTCATTCTCTTTTTATAGCCAAGTAGTACTCCATTGCATAAATGTACCACATCTTCTTTAGTTCTGTTGATGGACATTTAGATTGCTTCCATTTCTTGGCTATTGTAAACAGTGATGCAATGAATGTTAAGGTGCCTGTATCCTTTTGGATTATGGCTTTCTCTGGTTATATGCTTGCTTACAGTGGGGTTGCTGGAGGGATAAATCATGAGCTTGGATGAACACTTGGAAATTACTATACATAAGACAGATAACCAACAAGGACCTACTGCATAGATCAGAGAACTCTACCCAATATTCCATGATAAACTATATGAGAAAATAATCTATAAAGGAATGATACATGTATATATGTAGCTGAGTCACTTTGCTGTACNTGGAAATTACTATACATAAGACAGATAACCAACAAGGACCTACTGCATAGATCAGAGAACTCTACCCAATATTCCATGATAAACTATATGAGAAAATAATCTATAAAGGAATGATACATGTATATATGTAGCTGAGTCACTTTGCTGTACACCTGAAACTACCACACTATAAATCAACTATATTCCAGTAAAATTAGGCTTTTTTAAATAAAATAAAAAGAGAAAGTAAAATATGACAGTAGAAAGGATTACCATATGAGAATAATTGTTACTACCTAATTTTTAGAAGAAAACATGGAGTCCTAAAATGTTTGTTGTTTGTAACAGTGGTTTCAGCTAAGCCATGTTGACTAAAATGCTTAATAGGCAATGAAAATTTTTGAATTAAAAAAAATCATCATTAGAATAAAAATATACACCAAGTATTAATTACATGAATACCTTAATATAAGAATACAGAATAATAATGTGAATAAATTAAAGAAAATAAAAATTCTAGTTGTAAAGACATATGACATAGTAGAGGAAATTATCTTGTAAGAAAGTTTAATGGAATATAAGCTGTAAAAATGCTGAATTACTATGCTGTATACCTGAAACTAATATAATATTGGAAATCAACTCTCTGTCAATTAATAAAAAAAGAAAAAATTTCTAGTTGCTTTTCCTTTGTGGGAGAGGTATCTTGGTAACAAGAAATTCTATTTTTATCCTGTGAGATGGTAAACTTCCTGTGTCTTAAGTTCATTACCATTGCTCCGCCTTATGAAGATGATAATGGTCAGCAAAACAGAGCTATTTTGGTACCAAGTAAGGCTGCAAAATCTTTCTCATCAGCAAAATTGAAGGGAGAGGCAAGGAAAAAGTGTTTATGTTTGCAATTAAGTGGTTCTCTTGATATTTAATAGTGAAAAAAAACAAAGCCTTTTGTTGATCTAAAACAATTTGGTATTTTAGGGAAAAGATAATTCAAATGGAAAAATGTCTTAGATTTTGTTTTGCTGCTATGTATGCAGACACACTTAGTGAAAAAAATCGTATTACTCAATGTGTATTCACTATAGGGGAAGATTTTCAAATTATTTTTGGCCTTTCTTCNTGTCTTAGATTTTGTTTTGCTGCTATGTATACAGACACACTTAGTGAAAAAAATCGTATTACTCAATGTGTATTCACTATAGGGGAAGATTTTCAAATTATTTTTGGCCTTTCTTCTCTTGAGTGGAAATGGCCTAAGTATTGTTTGGTTTTACTTTATTTCAGAAACATGAAGATCTTAACAGGACTTCACTTATTTCATTTTCTAGGGACTGCCATTATGATTATTCATGAAATTGATTTAATCCTCTCTCTTCATTCACTGAGCATTCAACAGATACTTATTATTTACTAGGTCCAAGGTCCAGGCTTAGACTTTGAGGACCTCGTGACTTACAAGAAAAAAAAAAGTCTTGTTTTCATTAAGTTTATTTTCTGGGTGACTGCTCCCACTCTGATAACTAGAATTCATGTTTTATTATAATTCACAGTGATACAATATTAAAATGATTTGGTTCTTCTATGTACTTGGATCTGGTCTTCCTACGTTGATGAGGTTGGTCTTCCCTGGTGGTTCAGGTAGTAAAGAATCTGCCTGCAGTGCAGGAGACCTGGGTTTGATCCCTGGGTTGGGAAGATCCCCTGGAGATGGGAATGGCAGCCCACTCNCCAAATGCCATTCCTGGGCATTTATTCCAGAGAAATGAAGGCTTGTGTTCACACAAAAAATCATGCAGGAGTGCTTATAGCAGATCCACTCACTCATCATAGACTGAATTTGGAAGCAAACATCCTACAAGATGTGAATAACTGAATATGCTGTGGTACATCCATACCATCCAATACCACTCAGCTGTGACAAGAAGCAATCTATCAAACTATTGATATAGTGATGACATGGATGTGCTCGGAGATCTGTGCTGTGTGCAACAAGCTGACCCCAAAGGTCCCACACTGTGTGATTCCATTTATGTGACACTCCTGAAATGACAGAATTAAAGAAAGGGAGAATGGGTTAGCGTTGCCAGGATTGGAGGAGAGTTTAGGGCTGGAAGGAAGTGGAAGTGCAGATGGCCTTAAAAGGGCAGCATGGGGGATCCTTTGGTTGATGGACGAGTTCTATACATTGACTGTATCAGTGTTCATACCCCCGATGGGTGCTACTGTATTATACATATTTCTGCAAGATGGTCTCATTGGGAGAAACTTGTAAAGGGCATGTCGGATCCAACTGCACATGAATCTACAGTTTATACATAAGATAACAAAGAGAAGACAGCTCTTCCCAATTTGCTGTGCTGTGCTATGCTCAGCCATGTCCAACTGTTTTTGACCCCATGGACTATAGCCCACCAGGCTCCTCCGTCCATGGGATTTTCCCAGTAGGAATACTGGAATAGACTGCCATTTCCTTCTCCAAGGGATCTTCTCGACTCAGGGATCAAACCTGCATCTCTTGCATCTCCGCAACAAGGATTAAAAGAAAATCTTGGACCCTAGCCATGCCACAGACCTAGGGAGCAGCCAGTTCCTGTTGCAGCAGGAGACAAAGGATTCCAATAGCAATAGAAAAGGGGGAAAACAGCATTTAGTAGAACTGGGAGAAAGTCACAGAGGCTTGAAACAGTATCGTGTGTTCAGGGGACTTTCAATATTTCAGAAGCCAGAGGTATCAGGATGAGTGTGGAGAGGTAAGTAGAGCAAGGTCACTAGGGGTGGGCAGCCAGGCAGAGAGACTAGGGGTTGACCCAGGCTTTTGCCCCTGCTGCTCACCCAAGAATATGAGACTCAAGCCCGTCAGTATGCACATCTATCTTTCCAGTCTCTTTATCACCATCCGATATTCAAATGGCCAGAGCCAACAATGGCAACACAAGCGTCGAGATGATGTTTTCTGTGGCTTCTGGAGTTTAGGATTTTTTGCTTAAATCCATCCCTTACCAAAATGTACTTTAATGAAAGCTTCTAAAATTAACCTTCTATAACTTGAGTGCTATAAATAAATGTGCTATTATCATTTTAAGCCAGTTTTTTTTTAATCATGCTGCGAAAAGTTTTGTTTTCTATTTAGAAAACTTTCTATTGCTGATAATCAGCTGACGGTGATCTGGGCAAGGAAAGTTTTCTGAAATTATATAATATTATCATCACTTAAAACCAGATAAGCCAGACAAGAAAATCCCTTAGGGCTTACAAATAATTGCCCTTAAAAATAAAATCACACTTTTAAACTTAGCAAAGTTGAAAAAATATGTAATCAGATAATGAAGGGAAATTATAATTGAATTATGAAAACACTGAAATATGTCCAAAGTAACAAGCAAGATCATGCTATCCTTAAAATACAAATTAAAATTGAATCAACTGAATTTTGTGGTTTCCTCCTTGTAATCCCCTATTAATTACCCTATTTAAAAATATTCAACTTAAAAAAAATCAGTGAGTGGCATAATGCCACAAAATATAAAGTCAAATAGGTCCCCAGCTAGCTATACAGTAGTTCTTGTGAAGGGCCAACAGCCGTCTGAGAAACAGGCATCACCATGCTGCGCAGCTTTCTCGTCCGTCTCCTCAATCTCGGCAGAAATGGCGTCTTATTCATGGTTGGCCAGTGTCTCAAACTGCCTGGCATGGAAAATACTCAACAAAAATGTCTGCCAAAGAGATGAACCTTCCCAAGCAGCTGAAAACTGCTTGTAATATACCAGTAATCTTAGCAGAGGGGACATCCGAGAGAGACTGTGGTGGACAGTGGTTAAGAGCTGGCAGCCATCTGGGCTGACAAGCAATGAGGTCAACCTGAGCTATTGGGTTGGCCAGTGAATTTGTTCAACTTTTCCTGTAAGCTATTATGAACAAAGATTTTGACCAATCCCAAGCTCTCTTTAAAGATCTCTTTTTGTTTTTAATTTTTTGAGCAGTTTGAGGGTCATAGCAAAATTGAGAGGAAGGTATAGAGATTTTCCATAAACCCCCTCCCCCTTCCCACATGCATCATCTCCCCTGTTATCAGCATCCCTGTCAGAGTGGTGCCTGTGTTATAACTGATGAACCCACACTGACACATCACAATCACCCAAAGCCAGTGGCTTGTATTAGCTTCATTCTTGGTATTGCCCAGTCTGTGATTAAACATATAATGACATGCACCATAATGGATGGTACCACACAGAGTATTTTCACCATCCTGGGCTACTTGCCAGGGTGTTGTGAGCCCATCATCACCCATGATACTTGCATAAAAGTCTTATTTCACTCCATAGAGCCTTAGACTTTTAGAGCCAGAAAGACATGTTTTAAAAAAATGTTTAGTTGCATCTGTTTCACAGATGAGAAAACGTGGTTATTTTAATTATCAATCATCCTCTTCACTATCTGAATGGATCCGAAGCAGTGTAATAATTTCACATGTCTTTCACACGTATCCAATAATTTCATTCTGTCCAACTACCCTGTAAAATGGGTGTGGGAAAGTCTCCCTCTCTCTGAGAAAAAAGAAATTTCAGAATTTAAGTGATTTGCCTCAGGTAGTAGGGCCAGGCGATCATGTGCTTCTCTCCCAAAACAGACAGGAGTGATCATGTGATGTAATTAACATGGCGATGAACTTAGGAGGCTGTGGTCAGTATGTTTCTAACCAGACCATTCTCTGGCTACCAGCCTTAGTCTCGAAACAAAGCTTCTATTACATGGACTGTCATTAGTCCTGGGTCCTTGCTGGCTGAGGCCAGATCCTCCTCTGAGATAATCCTTCCTGCCTTTCCTAGAGAAAGAGAAAAAGATTAAAGGCTCTATGCATGAAAGAACATGAATTTACAGATGTCTCTCTGGAGTTCCAGCAGTCTAAGAAAGGACTCTCTGCTTCCTAAATACACAAGTAGTGTTTGTAATGTGTGCATGGGAAGTCACTTGAGTCGTGTCCAACTCTGTGTGACCCTGTGGACTCTAGCCCTCCAGGCTCCTCATGTCCATGGGATTCTCCAGGCAAGAATACTGGAGTGGGTTGCCATGCCCTCCTCCAGGGGAATCTTTCCATCCCAGGGACTGAACCCAAGTCTCTTATGTATCCTGCACTGGCAGGCAGGTTCTTTACCACTAAGGCCACCTGGGAACCTTAGTGGTAAAGGGCCCATATCTGTAATACATAAGGCTAAAATAATAAATACTAATATATTTCTAGAGCACTTACTACATAGAATTTACCCTATGCTGAGTGATTTATAGATTTTTAAAATTTCACTGCCAGCACTCTTGGGAAATACTAGAGGAGAGTGAAAAAGTCGGCTTAAAGCTCAACATTCAGAAAATGAAGATCATGGCACCNGACCTGGGTTTGATCCCTGGGTTGGGAAGATCCCCTGGAGATGGGAATGGCAGCCCACTCCAGTATTCTTGCCTGGAGAATTTCCTGGACAGAGGAGCCTGGCAGGCTACAGTCCATGGGGTCACAGAGAGTCAGACACAACTTAGCGACTAGCACTTTCCTACATTGAATAGGGTATACTCATGACCATGTACACTTTTATTTCAAGCACAGTCATAATTTAAGTTCAATTCAACTGAGCAAATATCTATGAAGCCCCAATTCTGTAATAGATACCATCATGGAGTTTGGGTGCATTAGATCAAATCTGGATGAATTAGACCAAGTCCTTCCTTTAAGAAGTTAATGCCTTGGGGAGAAACTGGGGGACAAGACTTGGAGAGAAATACCTGCCAGGGAGTGCAGGGGGAAAAAAAAAAAAAGCACTGAAGCACAGTCCTGAATTTTAGGAACTACCTTCCTGGGGCAGACATTTGACTTAGCCCATAAAACTATAGAAGACTTGGGTAAATGGGGGAAGATGTATTCAGGGAGACTGCAGAAATCTTGTTACTCTGAGTCAGGTTCACAGACCAGCAGCCTTGATGTCATCTGGAAGCTTTTCGGTAAATCAGAACCTCAGGCCTCGCCGCAGATCTCCTAAGCCTCCTGTATTTTAACAAGATTCCAGGTAAGCTGTGGGCCTGTTTGAAGACAGTATCCTTGACCAAAGTGTCTGGAGTCCAGAGTATGGGTAGCAGACAGGCTGTACAAGGAGTGAGAAAGCTTGCAGCGGAATCAGGGTACTACCTTCAGTCAAACTGGGATGTGAGCAAACTCTAGTCTATCTGTATTTCCCCAGGAGGTTTTCCACTTTCTTTTCCGAGTTATTGCCATCATGTGAGTTTTTCTTACTTACTGCCTTATGTGATTTGTTTTGAGGTTTGCCCACTTCCCACCTTCCCCCAAATCCACCACTAATATTTGTCTTTGCATCTCCTGAACCAAGTACTTAAGAAATGATTGGAAAAAACTATCTAAGTTGTAGTTATGCAGTCATTAACAGTGAGGCACTGGGGACTTCCTGGTGGAATCCACCTTTCAATGTAGGGCACGTGGATTCCATCCCTGGTCAGGGAAGTAAGATTCCACATGCCACAGGGCAGTAAGCCCTTAAGCTGCAACTAGAGATGTCCCCAAGCTGCAACAAAGACCCAGTGCAGTCCAACAAAAAAGGAAAAAACAAACAAGGTGCTGGCTTGACCCAAATTACTTACAATTCAATATTGCAGCTGGGTAGAGCTGTCAATCATCTGTTTATTTATTTATTCAATAATTATTGAATGCCAGGCATTTTCTACCTTCCCTTCTGGTGTGGATGTTTTCCCCTTCTACTGCCTGTCAGCATCTGAAGCCCCTAAGTCTAACTTACTGTTCTGAACAAGCCATGTCATTATTGATCATATCATCAGCAACAAGCTCTGCACCTTCTCATTCGAAAATAACGTTTGTGCTTCCACTGACACATTAAAGGTCACTAACAATTAATGGCAGGGCATGCAGACGCCCAGGGGTGTGGAGACAATGGCTAGCTGTGCTTAGTCAGAGTTAAAAGCTCACGAGAAGTTTCTTTAGAAATGAGTTCTGATCCAGATTGAGGAAGAGGAGTGTTTCCATAAGCAGTGAAAGGGTGAGGGTATTTTCAGAAGACAGGATGAGTGCAAGTGTAAGTGAGAGAAATGCTTTATAACAAGTTGCTGGCAGTAGTTAATCCGGCCTATAATAGGTGCTGAATAAACAATTTTTACTGAGTCCCTGTTAAGGTACATTAAGAAAGACAGAATCGTAAAGTATTTTGTTTTTTAAGCTAAGGAGGTGGGGCTTGATGCTGGAGGCAGTGGGCAGACACTGAAATTTTTGAGCTGGCAAGTTGTGTGTGAAGAGTGGCGTTTTAGAAAGCTAAGTCTAGCTATGATGTCAAGGACACCACCAGGGGTAAGAGCTCAAGGCAATGAACTCCATCAGTAACAGCAATGCTCAGCAGACAGTGACAGACCCCCGGGTAGGGTGATGTGGCGCTAGGAGAAAACGACTGGTTAGAGAAATAACACAAAGGATAAAGCCAATGCACCTTGAAGTCCTGTTGATGGCTCAGCTGCAATTACCTCTAAAATCTAACTACTTCTCTCCATCCCACGTCTTGTGTACAATGGCAATCACCACCTAAAAGACATACATGTTCCCTTTCAAGCTTTGCTACCCACTGCCCTTGCCNCCGTGTTTCCTGCCATCTCTGCTGTCCATCATCCCCTCCTGGAGGGGAAATCAGTATTCCTCCCTCTCGTCCTCTCCCCAAATGTTCTGTATTTAGAAAAGAAAGAGCAAACCCTGACAAATGCGTATTGTTTTCCACCTAAAAATGCCATATCCGCTTCCGCCCCCACACAGATGTCAGCCCCTCTTCCTGGCTGCCAGGGTGTTGGTGTCACCGGCCCGGGCACTCTGCCACCGCCCCTGGCATCGCCCGCTGTGAGCGCAGATGGAGTCCACGAACTGGATGGCTGGCCTCCCCTCGAGGTCGCCTGGTTTCCTGAGAAACAGATTCTCTGCAGTTTCTTGCAGGAGGAGCATTTCCAACTCAAAACTCTTCTGGCCTCCTCTCCCACCTCCCACACCCCTCCCTGCCACACACACACAACTCACTTGTTTGGAAAGTGCCCGCTCAGTGTCTTAGTCGTGTTCAACCCTTTGCAACCCCATGGACTGTAGCCCACCAGGCTCCTCTGTCCATGGGATTCTCCAGGCAAGAATACTGGAGTGGGTTGCCATTTTCTTCTCCAGGGGATCTTCCCTACCCAGGGATCGAACCTGTGTCTCCTTCATTGGCAGGTAGATTCTTTACCACTGAGCCACCTGGGAAGCCTGAACCTTTTATNCTGTCCATGGGATTCTCCAGGCAAGAATACTGGAGTGGGTTGCCATTTTCTTCTCCAGGGGATCTTCCCTACCCAGGGATCGAACCTGTGTCTCCTTCATTGGCAGGTAGATTCTTTACCACTGAGCCACCTGGGAAGCCTGAACCTTTTATTCTTCCTGTTGAAAAGCACCTTCTCACCCAACCCTTTTGCCTGTGGATGTGAAAGGGCAGAGAGGACCACTCCCACTGCTCAGATGAGGAAGTTGAGGCTCAGAGCAGAAAAGGTGTTCACTGCGAGTGAAGAGGGCTAAGAGCCAGGGTTAGGGGGAGGCGTGCTGGAGCCCACAGGGCACCCCAGGAGCCCTCACTCCACTGTGGCATGAGCTTTAATTCCACTGCCTCCTTGCTGCAGAAGTCAGGAATGCTCAGAGTCCACAGCCTCCTGGCTCCCAGCTGAGCGACTCTGAGCAGGCAGAATACACACTGTGCAGCTCTGCTTGTTACTAAAGTCTGCTGTGTGCAGAATAACTCCTATATCCCAACCACACTTTTAAATACTCTTCTATGTATTAAGATCCCCTCAGGGGATNTGAGGCACTGGGGACTTCCTGGTGGAATCCACCTTTCAATGTAGGGCACGTGGATTCCATCCCTGGTCAGGGAAGTAAGATTCCACATGCCACAGGGCAGTAAGCCCTTAAGCTGCAACTAGAGATGTCCCCAAGCTGCAACAAAGACCCAGTGCAGTCCAACAAAAAAGGAAAAAACAAACAAGGTGCTGGCTTGACCCAAATTACTTACAATTCAATATTGCAGCTGGGTAGAGCTGTCAATCATCTGTTTATTTATTTATTCAATAATTATTGAATGCCAGGCATTTTCTACCTTCCCTTCTGGTGTGGATGTTTTCCCCTTCTACTGCCTGTCAGCATCTGAAGCCCCTAAGTCTAACTTACTGTTCTGAACAAGCCATGTCATTATTGATCATATCATCAGCAACAAGCTCTGCACCTTCTCATTCGAAAATAACGTTTGTGCTTCCACTGACACATTAAAGGTCACTAACAATTAATGGCAGGGCATGCAGACGCCCAGGGGTGTGGAGACAATGGCTAGCTGTGCTTAGTCAGAGTTAAAAGCTCACGAGAAGTTTCCTTAGAAATGAGTTCTGATCCAGATTGAGGAAGAGGAGTGTTTCCATAAGCAGTGAAAGGGTGAGGGTATTTTCAGAAGACAGGATGAGTGCAAGTGTAAGTGAGAGAAATGCTTTATAACAAGTTGCTGGCAGTAGTTAATCCGGCCTATAATAGGTGCTGAATAAACAATTTTTACTGAGTCCCTGTTAAGGTACATTAAGAAAGACAGAATCGTAAAGTATTTTGTTTTTTAAGCTAAGGAGGTGGGGCTTGATGCTGGAGGCAGTGGGCAGACACTGAAATTTTTGAGCTGGCAAGTTGTGTGTGAAGAGTGGCGTTTTAGAAAGCTAAGTCTAGCTATGATGTCAAGGACACCACCAGGGGTAAGAGCTCAAGGCAATGAACTCCATCAGTAACAGCAATGCTCAGCAGACAGTGACAGACCCCCGGGTAGGGTGATGTGGCGCTAGGAGAAAACGACTGGTTAGAGAAATAACACAAAGGATAAAGCCAATGCACCTTGAAGTCCTGTTGATGGCTCAGCTGCAATTACCTCTAAAATCTAACTACTTCTCTCCATCCCACGTCTTGTGTACAATGGCAATCACCACCTAAAAGACATACATGTTCCCTTTCAAGCTTTGCTACCCACTGCCCTTGCCGCTAAATGCTGCCAGACTGACCTTTTGAGAACACAAACCAGAGTGGTGCCTTCTCCGGCGTGAAACTGGTCAAGGTCTCTGTTTCCGCATGACCCAATGCAAGCTCTGTCCCCCGTGACCCTGGTCCCCGGTGACTCAGCCCTGCCTCGTCTCCAGCGCAGGCTGCTCTCCCCCCTACTTTCTGGGCTCCAGCAACACCAACTCCTTCTCATTTTCTTGGACAATCCGTGCTTTTCCCAACACAAAATCTAGCTGTGAATTAGTCCCGTTCTTGGAAACTCTCTCTTCTCCATCCTTTGTCAAAAATGGCTTCTGCTCCTGTACACTGTGGCTTGTATCACAAGTGAGTTTAGATCTGTAAATCAGTAATATTTAGCAAGTCCCTGAAAATAATTCAGAAACTGAATGAAGCTCACATTCAAGAGAAGGAATACCCTTCAGTTCAGTTCAGTTCATTTCAGTCGCTCAGTCATGTCCGACTCTTTGCGACCCCATGAATCGCAGCACGCCAGGCCTCCCTGTCAATCACCATCTCCCGGAGTTCACTCAGACCCACGTCCATCGAGTTGGTGATGCCATCCAGCCATCTCATCCTCGGTTGTCCCCTTCTCCTCCTGCCCCCAATCCCTCCCAGCATGTTTTGTAAAAAAAAAAAAAAAAGATCTAGACCATGTTTTTTAACTTCCTTTTTTATTGACCCAGTATCTCTTGCATTGGCAGGTGGATTCTTTACCACTGAGCCACCAGGGATGCCCTAAATTTAGAAGGGCAATGATCTCACCTGGTCCCTTATATTATCAGGAGGTGGAAACCCAGCAAGTAAGTGACTCACGCCTTGGCATCTATCAGAAAGGGACTAGAACTGGGTCTCCTGATTCCGTGTTTCATGGAGCCTCTTGGACATTGGGGGAAGAAAAACTGTTAAGCATCAGAGTAAGGAACACATGCGGGATCAAATCAAACCAACTGTGAGGTCAAGACAGAATTCTTACATTGTCCTTTCCTGCGTTATGAGATTGGAGCCTCCTTGGAAAAGTTGACGAACCTCGCAAAGCTTTAGTTTTCTCATTTTTAAAACGGTGATACTAAAACCTGCCTTACAAAGCTACTGAAAAAATTACATGACATTAGCCAGCATCCTACAAGTGCCTGAGTTGTGTAGACATTGAAAACATATTGATTTTCCCTCCATCAGCCAAGAGGTAGCCTAATAGTGGACTCTTCACTGTTGCTATTCAGTGACTCAATCATGTCTGATTCTGTGTGACCCCATGGACTGCCTGGCTCCTCTGTCCATGGAATTTTCCAGGCAAGAATCCTAGAGTGGGTTGCCATTTCCTCCTCTAGGGAATCTTCTCCATCCAGGGATCCAACTGGCTTCTCCTACAGTGGCAGGTGGATTCTTTACCATTGTGCCACCAGCCCCCTAAGAGGGGGCTCACATTGGGTGCTAAACCAAGACTCTTGGTTTGACTTGCTTTCACAAGCAACAGGGTCTCGGACTGCCTTCGGCTTAGTTTTATTCTGGTTCTTTCTTTCTAATTTCGGGTGCGTTCTAACAAAAGGTCAGAGGAACCACAGAAGCAGATGGCCTTCCGGAAACGTGTGCCAAAGGGCCGGCTGTGTGTCTTAGGGGTGACGTCTCCACCCATCCCGCTGCTCCAAGGCTCAAGGGCAGATCCCCAACACTGTATGTGTCTCTTCCTGCGCCCTCCCGGGTGCCGCCTGCAAGTCTGACGAGGAGAATGTGCTGCGATCATCACGCAGGGAGCCGACAGCTGCTCCAAGGTGGAGTCTATTCTCCAGGCCCTCCTGGCAACAAAAAGAGGAAAGGGCCCATCAGAGCGCTTCCTGCCTGCAGGAGCCACACGCTTCCATTAATTCTTTGCCCTGAGTCAGTCTGTCTCCCTCAGGCTCGTGGTCCACTGTCCCAGGGAACAGGACAGGCATTTTTAGCAGTTAATTTTACACCCTTTCCAAACATTGTGGTTTTCAGGAGGGGAACCGGCTTAGTTGTTCAGGAACAATGTACTTATTTATTCAGTAAAGAATTAAAGAGTATAGTTCAAGCAGACAGGGCTTTTCTGTATTCCGCTTACACCCATCAGCCACTCTGGCCCTGCCATGCGGTCCATGGGGATGAGAGTAAAGTCTCTATCCTTCTTGATTCATGAAGGAATTACAGAAAGCCAGCAATGAATACGCACTGTGTAGGACGCTGCTAAAACTCACACCTGGGGAGTGAATGGGCTAGCCATGCTGGGCTCAGTCGCTCAGTCGTGTCCAACAATTTGTGACCCCATGGATTACTGTCCGCCAGTCTCCTCTGTCCATGGAATTTTCCAGGCAAGAATACTGGAGTGGGTTGTCGTGCCCTCCTCCAGGGAATCTTCCCCACCCAAGAATCGAACCCACGTCTCCTGCTTCTCCTACATCCTTTACCCCTGAGCCACCTGGGAAGCCCATGAGCTAGCCATAGGAGTCCTTAATTTTTTTTCTAAATGAATGAATGAGTTTTGTGAACCAAAGTTCTAAATGAATGTCTTAGTTTTGTGTGAACCAAATTAACTAGCAACAGAAAGAGCTGAAAAAAAGCCTTTTTAAATAAGTGACTGAGTTTTGTGAACTAGTCTGGATTTGATCACTGGAAGGTGAACCTATAGAGTGATTGCCAGAAATGAGGTTAAAAAAAAAAATTTTTTTTTATACTGGATTACAAATAGGAGAGACGGAAAAGCAGAATTTGACAATTTCTTCTCTAGCACGTTCATGGTGAGAGCCCCTGAGAGAGCTAATATTGCAAACAAAAAAGTAGCGGAGGGTAATCCACTTCTCTGGTCGGTCAACAGCCTGCCCATCAACAGGCGTGTGAATGAGGCCATCCCACACTGTCCAGCCACCAGCTGACCTGCCAGCTGGCCACAGACACATGAGAAAACCCAGTCAAGGATGGCTGGGTCATCTCAGGCCAGGAGAAGCCCCAGGTTGCCCCACGGGATTCTGAGCTAAACTGAGCACTTGTCGTTTTGAGTCACTAAGTATCAGGAAGGTTTGTTACACAGCAAAAGCTTAATGTTGCAGTGATCAGCAGAGAAGAGATTTCTGCTGCCAGGTCAGTTCTTCAAATCTTATCAAAGCCAAGCTGACAGGTGCCCTCCAGACACTGACTCTTCCTTTTGCTTTCATTTACCTTTTGCCCTCCTGCTTGGCAGTTCAGTTTCTCCCACGAGGGAATAAATGAGTGATTTTGTTCACACAGAGGTGGTGAGTTTGATAAAGGTGACTGAGTCTGTCTTTCAACCCTGGTGCCCACACCACTGAGCTTCTGACCTTTCTTAGCTGAGGAGCAGAGTTCTGAGCAGTAATACGTCCAGCTTGTCCCTGTCCTGTCCAAGCAACCAGCTCTGTCCCACGTGTTTGAATGGTAACAAGCCTCCCTAACAGTGATGTTGAATTTTTAGAGTTGGAAAATGAATCTGTTTCTTACATCAGTTATAAAAAAGTAAGTTAGTGTCAGTCACTTCAGTTGTGTCCAACTCTACAATTCCATGAATGGTAGCCCACCAGGCTCCTCTCTCTATGGGATTCTCCAGGGTGCCATTCCCTTCCCCAGGGTGTCTTCCCAACCCAGGAGTTGAACCTGGGTCTCCCACACTGGAGGAGGATCCTTCACCATCTGAGCCACCGTGGCTTCCACTAAAGAGGAAAGGTTCACTGGAACAGGTGTGAAAGCCAGTCAAGCTAATACAGGAGCTGGTCTTGACATCTTTTGAGGATGATGGAGAATCCATGTGCCCTTTGACCCCATCAGAAGTGTGACGATGTTGACGTCTTCAACATCCAAAGGTATGTAGAATGAAAAGATGGGGCTTCCCTGGTGGTCCACTGGCTGAGACTTCAAGCTCCCAAAGAAGGGGGCCCAGGTTCGATCCCTGTTCAGGGAACTAGATCCCACTTGCCTCAACTAAGACCCTGTGCAGCCAAATAAACAAAAAGGAGAAGATAATACTTGTCCTCGCCTGTATAATATGATCCTGATGAACTTAAAAACCAGATACCTGGATTGCTATTTTGACGCTGTATTTTCCCATGCTTACTGGGGTGACTTATTTTAGTCAAATTATGTCATGAAGAGCTTGCTTAATATTGCATTAATATAATGTCAGCTGTCGGTATGATAATACATTTAGGTTTTTTCCTCCCCTCAGTTTCCCAACTGAAACCAGACAATAATCCGTGGCATTCCATTTCTAAAAACATACCACAAGGCTTTTTTCCACAAAGGTTCCCACACTTCTCCAGATTAGAAAACCCTCTAAAATCTCTGCCATCTTTCTGAAATTTTTGCCATACATGGTACAAGGTAGAGGATCACTTTGAAGATCAGCACAGTGTTTCTTCAGTGTGTCTATTTTTTGGGATGTTTAAACCTCGACCTTCTCATCCCCTCCCTTCTTCAAATTTGCCCAGATGAGATGGCAATGATCTGGCAGTGACTCATGGCACATGCCTGAGGCTGGAAGGAGTCGTGGAAAAACAGCACTTTTCAGCCTTACACCCATAACCAGAGGCCCCCCAGTTTTGTCCAGAACAACAGAATTAGATGCCATCAGCAAACTCTATTCACAGATGTTCAGAGAACATGTTCATTTCCACTGAACATTTCGAAAGCATTCACGTGTGAGGAAAAGCAGAGAAAGTGCTTAGTGGCAGAAACCCCTTCCCTTCCCAACACTTTCAACACAATCATGGCCCAAGCCATGGCTCAGTGACTCAACTCCAGTGGACCCCTTCCAGCTGAGCCCCTCTTTGAGGCGTGGGGGAGATGAAAAGGAGATAAAAAGGATGCAGAGGCTTGCGTGTTGATTTCAGAGATTAATCAGATGATAAATCAAATATCGTGTCCTTGTGTGCCGTGTGTATGTTATTAACTATCTCCCCATGTTAGTCTCTGTGCTGGAAACTTTTACTTTGTGCAACCACAGGCGTAGTGCCACACGTGTCCCCAAGGATCTTGACCTTATAGATACTTAACTCCCAATCATTTATTCCATGCTTACAATAGTCAAAAGAATAAGTATGGGGACTTCCCTGGCCAGCCAGTGGTTAAGACTGTGCTTCCGAAGCAGGGGCTGCACATGTGATCCCTGGTCAGGGGACTAAGATTCCACCCGGTGGAATCTTCAGAGACACTAAGGACACAGGGAAAAGACGGCAAGGTGAGAAGCCTCAAGGAACTCAGCCCTGCTGACAACTTGAACTTCTGGCCTCTAAGCTCTCGAGGAGATCAATCGGTAAGCCACCCAACCAGTGATACTTTATTATGACCATCTTGGTAATAACAGCATGCGTGTGCATGCTTCGTCGCTCAGTAGTGTCCGACTCTTTGTGACCCCATGAACTGTGACCCGCCAGGCTCCTCTGTCCATGGGATTCTCCAGGTAAGAATACTGGAATGGACTGCCATTTCCTTCTCCAGGGGATCTTCCCCACCCAGGGATTGAACTCAGGTCTCCTGCATTGCAGGTGGATGCTTTATCATCTCAGCTACTAGGGAAGGCCTAGGAAACTAATATGGGAGGTATTATAATCCTTAGTCTATAGATGATAAGGGAAAAGAGATTAAATAATTTACTCAGAATTTACACTTAATTCTGAATGGCCTTGGCTGGATTAGAATACAGTTCTTAAGCCCGAAACACTGTTTATCTTCCCACTGTCCACCACATAGCACATCTGTCTATCAGCATTCTAACAGCAAAGACCAGTGCTGAGAAGTCAGGCCCCTTGTTTTTCTCCAGGTCACCACTACCTTGAGTGTTCTTCCCCAGTTTAGATGCTCTCTTATCCCTGGTTTCAATTCTCCCCTTAAAATGAAAACCGAATCTTCTCAGCAGAGGATACTTGTTTTTAGGAGAGAGGCATTTTATCACATGATAGAATGCCAGATTATATTAGTGATTGTCAGTGATTAACGTCAAACCTTCTAAAAAGCCTCTTGAGGAAAGTGAAAGTGGAGAGTGAAAAAGTTGGCTTTAAGCTCAACCCCTGAGGTGTTTTTCTTTAATCTGCATCACCCTCAAAGCACTAGCTACATCCCTATAGAACAAAGGTACAGTGGGTTATAACAAAGAAGGTACTTAACTCAAAGATCTCTGTTGCTACTTGTTTTTTTAAATTTTTTTCTGTATACCAACTACATCAACAAATAAAAGATATGAAAATTTGACAGCAACAAAAGAAACCCTTAATCACTCCTATTCTAATGATTTTGACTACTCGGAAGCCCCTACATTCCTAGGATGTTTTAAGCTTCCTGTGCCTCTCACGGTCGGTCGGGAGGCCACAAACAATCACATGCGCAGCTGTAAAAGTCAGGCGGGCAGGCTAGAAAGCCATCAGAGGGGTTTTTGGATTGAAACACTCTTATTATGCCCAGGAGACTTATTATNACCTATGTTTCTAAATAATTTACTAATGCTTAAAAACAGTTGACCAATAAAATATACATTTAATTATTACAATGATGCAATTTTTCAGTTCTTTTTTTGGAAAAGATAGTATTGTAAATTTAAACTTTTATTTATTATTTCTGACAGGCTGAAATGTAAATAATGAGAAAAAAAAAAGTTAGAACAAACTACCTATTCCTACACTACTCATTCCACAATGAAGTGGTTATATTAAATGTCCAGAAAGAACAATGAATAGACAAAAATTCAACCCAATTTAAAAATTGAATTTTAGAATGAGGAAACAGATAATCAAAAAGAAAGTGAGTAATTATACATTAAGTAAACAATAATAAAGGTTTTGGAAGTAAAGTGTTTGGAGACCTCCTGGAAAAGGAGGTGGAAGTTATTACTGTTTTCTAATGATCATTGAAAGCAAAGTATTTGAGGAGAGAATTTTCAGGGAGTTATTCATAAAGGTAGCCATAGTAAAGAGATTATAGAAGATAAAGCAGACTCAAAGTCTTAGGTCAAAAGTAGTAAAAGAATAAAGAACCCAGGAGTGCAGTCCTAAGATGGCAGAGGAATAGGACAGGGAGACCACTTCCTCCCCCACAAATTCATCAAAAGAACATTTCAATGCTGAGTAAATTCTACAAAACAACTTCTGAAAGCTGGCAGAAGACATCAGGCACCCAGAAAAGCAGATCGTTGTCTTCAAAAACGGGTAGGAAAAATATAAAAGATGAAAAAAGAGTCAAAGGAGGTAGGGTGGGAGCTCCATCCCAGGAAGGGAGTCCCGTCCCTGGAAGGGAGTCTTTTTTTTTTTTTTTTACTCTATTTTACTTTGCAATACTGTATTGGTTTTGCCATACATTGACGTGAATCCACCACGGGTGTAAAAAGAGAGAAGTTTCCAAGGGCTAGCAGACTGTGGGATAGTACCACACGAAAAGCTCTAACAGAAGACACCGCCAGGACCATGCACAGAATAAAGGACAAAACAGAAATAGCCAGCTGCAGACCATCCCCCACCGGTGACAGACAGCCAGAGCCGGAAGGGCTGGAAGAGGGCAATCATGGCCCTGGAGAGACTTTACCTACCAAACTGCAAGCAAGCTTCTTTGCTAACTAAGACTTCTTGGGGTTCTGGACAGTCACTATCTGCCTGACAAGGGGCGCCAGTGGTACACCCAAAAAACTGAGCAACCGGGAAAGGTGATAAGTCGCAGCGACCATGCTAGCAAACACCTGAGCTGGGAAGGGCACAAAACGCAGGCCCAACAGAATCTGTGCCTCCAAGGGCTACCTGAGAGCTGAGCCTGAGCGGCTTAGACCGGGGAGGTGCATGCAGCCTAGGGCTGGCCTCAGATGGTTCCTAGTGGAGCAACGTAGAGCCTTAGTGGTGTGCACCATGTACAGGGGCATGCCAAGTGGGGCTGAAACACTGCGNGGCTACCTGAGAGCTGAGCCTGAGCGGCTTAGACCGGGGAGGTGCATGCAGCCTAGGGCTGGCCTCAGATGGTTCCTAGTGGAGCAACGTAGAGCCTTAGTGGTGTGCACCATGTACAGGGGCATGCCAAGTGGGGCTGAAACACTGCGAGCACACACCAGTGTTATTTGTTTGCAGCATTCCTCCCTCCCCATAGCATGACCAAACAAGTGAACCTAAAAAAAAATAAATAAGTTTCCACCACCACCCACCTTGTGGCAGGGCGGAAATCAAACACTGAAGAGACCAGCAAACAGAAGAAGCTAAACAGAAGGAACTGCCTTGGAAGTGGCCCTTCACTGCCCACACACCAAAGAAAGTTCCAGAAATATCTTTATTATTTTTACGACCATTCTATCTTTTTTTGTTGTTCTTGATGTTGTTGTTATTGTTTTTTCTTTTTTTCTTTTTCTTCTCCTTTTTTTAAACTTTTTAAAATTTTAAGTCCTTTATTTCTCCTATTTCTCCTTTAATTTTAATTTTTATAACCTACTATCACTNCGTGCTGTGATTCATGGGGTCACAAAGAGTCGGACATGACTGAGTGACTGAACTGAACTGAACTGAACTTCTTTCTGAAAAGACTGACTTGTCCGGTTTAAGGAATGAATTCTTCAGGATAGCAGGCAAGTGGGAAATATATTTAGGAGAAGAAAGGCCTTCCATCCATTTGAAAAATGTGTATTTGCACTGCTAAGACTGTATGCCTTAAGAGAGTTCAGCTAATGATGATGAGATAAGATTTCTTAGAGCGTAGAATTTATGAGCAAAGTCAGAAGAATGGTATTATTTGAATAGGAGATTGGAGCCATCATGTAATTCCAGAATGAGGTAACAGGCACACCTTGGGTCAAGAATGGGATTAGTCAAAACTGTATCGAGGACAGCAGTGTACCTGGGGAGATGTGAATGAACTGAAATGAGCCCCAGACTCACTGTGCACAGTTGGGGACTTTAATCTGGGTCAGTGATTCTGGTTCAGACTTTGCAACAACATCAGCTGGGGAGTGATTTAAGAACAGAGATAACAGGTGACCAGCTCTAGAAATTCTGAATAGTTAAATTCAAGGACCTGAATTTTAAAGTCCCCCGCGGGAGATGCTGAAAACAGTGGATTTGGAAATGAGTGCCCTCCTGGAGGTATCCTATGAAACTGGTTGGAGAAGATGCTCTGGTAACAGCATTTCAGATGCCGTGGCTCCTGTGACTCCAGGATCAGCAGGATTCTCCAAAATCTTTCAGATGGTAAAACCTGAGCTTGAATAAGAAATGTGGACAAACTGCAGGAGAATAAAAAGAAAATGTAGGGAGCAGATGTTTTTTCTCCTGATAAATTATGTATGTATCAAAGAAGAGAAATATCAGTCTGAAATTCAAGGACATTCCAAGAAATCTCAGAAAAGTAGCAGAAGCTTTAGTCTACACACACTACAATTATTAAAATCCAAGAGAAATTAAACTCCCCTCACAATATATCCCTTTTGGGGTTTGTTTTTCAATTAGTGACAGAATTAATATGCTAGGAAAATCTCTGACCAGTGCCATCCAATCATATCCTTTTTAGTCATATACCAGAAGACACACACCCACACACCCACACACACACACACACACACACACACTGAACACTATGCAGCCACAAAAAATGAAATTCTGCCATTTGCAACAGGATTGCAAGGTTGTGGATCAACCTTGGATGTATTATGCTAAGTGAAATAAGTCAACAGAAGAAAAAATATGGTATGATTTCACTCATATGTGNCACACACACACACACACACACACACACTGAACACTATGCAGCCACAAAAAATGAAATTCTGCCATTTGCAACAGGATTGCAAGGTTGTGGATCAACCTTGGATGTATTATGCTAAGTGAAATAAGTCAACAGAAGAAAAAATATAGTATGATTTCACTCATATGTGGACTTAAAAAAAGGCAAAACAAATGAACATTCACAATTAAAGACAAACTCACAGATACAGAGAACAGACTAATGAGGGGTCTAGGAGGAGAAGAGAGTTGAGAGCAGGTGAAACGCGTGGCGGGGGTCGCCTGCGTGGTGATAGACGGTGACCAGACTTGCCGATGACGATCACTTTGTAGGGGATCCTGATGTCAGATTATGATGCCATACACTTGAAACTTACATAATAAAATAAGTCTTTAAAAAAAGAATCCACACAAAGTTACTTCCCTCACATTCTGCCTTCAGCGACTACTAGTAAGGACCAAAACTTTTAAATTAGACTTCTGGTTTAGTGAAGAGAAAGCATTTTCATATGTGGAATACAAAGGTCCAGAAAGAAATCCCATCATGTAAGATGGTAGGTACAGCTGTTATTTCCCCTGTATGTAGAAGCTGAGATCTAAAAGAGTCACAGCCATCATCCAGTCAGATCTATTTTTTTTNTCTTTCCTATATAATCTATTATTTTTATTTGCTTATAAAATATTTAAAGCTATTTAAATTTTCATCTTTTTTTTTCTACTATGGGAAAAACTGTTTTAAAACTTGTCATTTCCCCCAACATACTATAAATTTTTTTCATTTGTTCTAAATTTACCTTTTTATACTTGCAAACAGTAGTCCATAGTTATTAATGATTGCAATTTCACTACTAACAAAGAGAAGGTGTTTCAGAGACATACTCATCTGAGATAAATATAATAACTAGAGACAGAAATGATCTAAGAGACTTGGAGGACTTTCCAGAAAACCATGGATAGAACCAAGAACTAGCTATCTTGCAAAGTGTGTAAACTTTGGGGAGAGGGGAAAAAGGTAGGACTTGGGTAAATGTATCCTTTCCCCAAGTGTATTCTGTGGAACCCACTCTGCTTCAGGTTTTATGGTCAAATAAATTGGATATAGCACTTAATATATCACATAAGACTAGCGAAGGCTCTAAGAAGTCCTACAGTAGAGTACTTTGCAAATTTTACTTAATCCAGTTTTTCAAACTCTTTGACCACAGATACCAAGGTTTTTCCAGATAGTTTTGCACTAGGGTTCTACAAAACACACTTTGAGAAATGTTGCTGTGATGCTGGGGAAAGCATGAGAGAGCCTGACCTATACTTTGGGAGAAAAGGTGATCCACCAGCACTCCCAGCAAAAGCAAAAGATTATTTTACAGTATTTTTCTTAGAAGGTTTTTAGCAACACGCACGGTAAGGTATCTAGGGAGAAGAGTTCTGATGTCCACAACTCACTTTGAAATGTATCCAAAATAAACTGAATTAATGGTTGCACAGAGGGATAGATAGATATGTGGTAGAGTAAGTTTCACTTCAGTTCAGTCACTCAGTCATGTCCGACTCTTCGCAACCCCATGAATTGCAGCATGCCAGGCTTCCCTGTTCATCACTAACTCCTGGAGTTCACTCAGACTCATGACAATCGAGTCAGTGATGCCATCCAACCATCTCATCCTCTGTCGTCTCCTTTTCCTCCTGCCCCCAATCCCTCCCAGCATCACAGTCTTTTCCAATGAGTCAACTCTTTGCATGAGGTGGCCAAAGTATTGAAGTTTCAGCTTTAGCATCATTCCTTCCAAAGAACACCCAGGACCAATCTCCTTTAAAATGGACTGGTTGGATCTCCTTGTAGTCAAAGGGAATCTCAAGAGTCTTCTCCAACACCATAGTTCAAAAGTATCAATTCTCCAGTGCTCAGCTTTCTTCACAGTTCAACTCACACATCCATACAAGACCACTGGAAAAACCATAGCCTTGACTAGATGAAGCTTTGTTGGCAAAGTAATGTCTCTGTTTTTTAATATGCTGTTTAGGTTGGTCATAACTTCCCTTCCAAGGAGTAAGCATCTTTTAATTTCATGGCTGCAATCACCATCTGCAGTGATTTTGGAGCCCAGAAAAATAAAGTCTGATACTGTTTCCACTGTTTCCCCTNTTTTTTTTTCTAAAGTCTGTTTCATCTTCAGCTTCCACATACTTACTCATTTATTGTTGAGTTATGAAAAGTCAGGTAAGGCTTTGTCACCAGACCAACTGTGAGACAAGGCTGGAAAAAAATAAATCACTATAGACTCCATGTGTTCAGCTGTCAGACTACACATCACTTTTGAAAATGTTCACTGTATCTTTCATGAGGCCCAGTACACAGTTACACATCCATAGGCAGGCAGTAAGTCTTACTCTTCTATTGAAAGTCCTTCATGATTCCTTCTCCCTTTGGAGTAAAATTAATACTCAGGCTTGCGTTTAAGACCCAACTGCCTCTCAAATGATTGCTTCAAATGCTTACGCCCCCTAGCCAGGAACTGCCCAGAAATTCTCATACAATTTACTGTCTTCCCACTTCCTTGCCTTTGCAAATACTATACCTAAACGTCAGAATGACATTTTTCCCCTCCGCCCTCCTAACTTCTACTTTGAAACTTTTTAATGGAATCTTCTATCTCCTCAGGTTGGGATAGGTTTTCTTCAATGTTTTTGCTACTCTCCAGACACACACACACACAAACACACGCCACACACACACAGACATGGGTGCTCCCACTGCTTCCTGTTGAAACTGCTATTGTGTATCTCACTGTATTCATTGTAAAACACTTTCTGGCTCTCTGACAAGGAGGCTAGAGATGCCTTCTGACCATGGTGATCCCCACACTGGCGCTTACTGCATTTTTGTTACACAAATGGAGAAGGTAGAAACCCTGATTCCACTCTAGACCTCCCTGAGTATGGGAAAAGGAGTCAACTGAGTTACAAGCCCTTCTGGGGAGCCCTCATGTGGGGTTCAGAGGGGCAGATTTAGGCATTCTGAAAGCCGACATGATTCCTAGACCACAGCTTAATCATCTGTTTGTTAGGAAGACTCTCCAAGGAAACAGCAGTCACATTCTCTGACTGCCTTCGGACAGTGGGGAAAAAAATACCAGGCAGGGCACATATCCTTGGCCCTTTCTCAGTAAACTTCATCTATCGGAGACTCCTGTAGATACAAACCCTCCTTTGCTGTGGGCCGGGACTGGGTGGCTGAGGAGGTCTACACTGAGTGAGTAAAACCATGAAAGCCCTAGTTTCTGATTTCCCCCATCAAGTTAATCTAGACCCAGAGCTTTGTCAACTCAGAAGAGAACATAGATGTGACCTTATGTTCTGAGATGCTAACCAGGTTCTACGATAATTGTAGATTTGAAAGGCTACATCTGAGAAATCTTTAATACAATTAAAATGATTGAGAAGTGTTCCTCATGGAATTCAAGTGCCAAATAGACAAACAGATACAGGTCAGACTTCTTAGAGGCCTTGCTTCTTTCCTGTCTCTCGTACTATTAATGACATATAAGTACTTGCCACTTCAAAGAATGAAAGAGAATTTTAGTTCTTCATAGAGAAGCAGTCTAACCTAGTGATTAGGAAGTAAGGCTCGCTGGATTTGCTTCCTATCCTCATTCACTATGTGTCACTGATCAATTCACTATACTTCCTGATGCTTCACTTTCATGACTACACATACATAGACACACACATGCACAAACATACTTTTATACCATGGTACCAAAGAAGAAATTTAACTCACACACAGACACACACACACAAAAACACGCAGAAAATTGTCGGCTGAATAGTAAACATTCAGTGAAATTTAGTTGTTATTGTTATGATCTAATGATACAAAAGTATTAAGGAACAATTTCACCTTGCAGCTTTTATTTCTTCAGTTACAATGAGCTATCTTGAGATATAGTTGGTCATTCCTGTGCCATAAAAGGATTTCGGAACTGAACTAATCCCACCTGTTCTAGTGATGGATCCCTTCACCTCATATGAAGTAATAAAAAATACCATGAAGTTAAAAATCATCCTTGTGCACTGATGACAACTTCTGTTCTCCATGAAGGAAGACAGCATGTTTGAATTATAATCCATAGGAAGAGGAATTATTCTCTACATCATCATAGATCATGATCATAGCCAGCTGCTTTTTAATTTGCACCCTCCTCCATGTTATGGTCTTGCAATCAGAAAATAATGGCAATATCCTGTGAGATAACTGAGTTAGTGTTATGCTCATGTGAAAAGTGGTGAGATATGCATGCACTCTATTGAAAACAACAGAGGCAGAGAATATAGTTATGAGTACAGTATGTGTAATAAATGCAACCTTTGAACAACTGTTCAGCGTCTGAGATATGTTTAAACTCCTTGAGTAGAAAATAAGTTGAATACTTTCATTGGGACCATGAAATAGGATACCTTCTCTGGAGGAGTTAAGTTACTAAATATTTTTTTTCTCAAGCAGTTCATCAGTGTCTTTGGGGGATTCTGAATGAACAGAGAAAATGTGTCACAGATAGGCCCTATCAGAGATAGGAGACTTATTCATTTCCAGAGCTTTCACTTTGATAATCTTCAAATACCATCACTAACCAAGCCTCCCATTGGTCAAAACTTTCTTTTCTGTTCTTATTTTGGTTTCATGGATATCTTTGCAAACCAGACAGAAATGATAAATACTCCTCCAAGAAAAATGCACACACATGCATGCACAAAATTCTGCATATTGATTTGTGGTTTTTATGGATGCTGTCATGTAAAAAATCCTTTTTTCATGGAATGATTCATTTTATCTGTAGTAAGCAAATCAATTAATACTTTAAAAGACTTAACTATTTAATTTCTTTTTAAAAAGTGTGCTATTTAAAAACCTGACATATAACTGTCCCCAAAGATTTCAGATCGATCACTTTTGTTTTACTATGATCAGCAGTTTCAAAAACCTTTTAAGGTGTTCTTTTGAAACAGTTCCTAGGAAATTTTAAAATTTCTTTCTGCTAGGAAAGCTCAGCAGGCATTGCTATATGCCTTCTTAGAAATATTTTATTATAATCCTATGAGGAAATAAGCAAAGAGACTATAGTGTTATTCCCATGTTGGTTTGTAATGAATAAACATTGATAAGCCACAAGATCTTGATCATAATTCAGACTCTGACCCTCAGGTATATTGATTTGGATGAAATAAATGTACACAACTCTATAGCCACACAGGAAAAATTTCAAAAATATGGAGAAAACAGCCTTTTACAACTTACCTCCTATGGTACATAAACAGCAATACTGATGAGCCAGTCTATGCATTTCTATGTCTGTATTTTATAGTTTAAAGTTGGGACAGAGAAACTTCCTAGATACGTGAGGCAAGAATTTTTTTTGAATAAGTGTCGCAAGCAATATAAAAGTACCTCTTACTCTTAGAGTAAAATCCTTAGAAAAGTTCATAAAACTTTNGCATTTCTATGTCTGTATTTTATAGTTTAAAGTTGGGACAGAGAAACTTCCTAGATACGTGAGGCAAGAATTTTTTTTGAATAAGTGTCGCAAGCAATATAAAAGTACCTCTTACTCTTAGAGTAAAATCCTTAGAAAAGTTCATAAAACTTTATAATAAAAATCATCATCTTATTTTTCCTTTGAGATTAATCACCAACACCAAAAGCAGCTAAGTTTATATTAATTTATTAAGGTTGCATATCATTTGTCATGAATAATAAATTATAGAAACCATAGCATCTTTATAAACTATTAAGTGTCTCATATTCAGTTTCTAATGCTTACTGCAGTAACTGTAAGAAATTTAGATTATATTTCAGCATTAGTCAGAAGATTAAAAAAAAACTATAAAATTTGTTCACAGTACTTCGGAACTATAAAGGACCCCATCATTTTAACTTTTGGGTAACCAGTTTGAAATGCATTAAAAACTCCTTACAGACCAGAAGGTGGCATACGGTTTCACCGAGCTGCTGAAAATACTGCAGTTCCTTGAATTGGTTCTTAGATCATATGGTGCATTTTTTAAGGCATTGTCACAAATGCAAATAAATAATCAATTACTGTTCTTTAAAAAGAAAAAAAAATCTACCAATAGACAACATTGAATCTTGGCAACACTTGGAACATTCAAATAAAAAACTCAGTAAACGATTGCAGCATGGAATTCTCTCTCTTAATCCCCCTCTCCATCCTCCCTCCTCCCTGCTCAGTTTGTTTAAGGGAAAAAAAAGTTCAGGTTGAATTTCAGTCCTAGGGCCTGACCAGGAGACCCTGGCTGCCAGTCTTTCTCAGCCATCTGTCATCTTCTCATTATGTTCGTTCAGACTCTCCTCCTGACATCAGCACCAGTCTTTTTCTCCTGCAGGGAGAGTTTTCCAATCCTTGCCGAAAGCACTTCTCCACTGGAACAGCACAGGCATGAAATTGGTTGGAGTCCTTGTCACCAGTTCATTCTGTTCCTCTCCTGCCCCGAGTCCCGGAGTCCTGACGGAAGAGAAACTTACAAGGCAACAGCAAGATGCTGTGCGTGTCAGGGTCTTACAGACTCACTTGGTCTTTAAATGTCCGTTCTTGGATAATGTCCTTATCCATCCTCGGGTCCTCAGTGAACTTTGATGGAATATTTCCGCAGTTTCAGAAACTGGAAAAGCTTGTCTTTTGTTCTCTTCTTCAGAGCCATCAGGGCTCGTGTCTTCTCCTCTAGGTCTTGATCTATGGCAAGAATGATCTTAGCTCGCTCCTCCGCTTTCTTGTCCCCGGAGTTTTTGAAGAGCCTCTGTAATGCCTCTTGGTCTATGTTTTCGAAGATGTTGCCCACAGCCTTCTTACGTGAAGCTGTGTCGAAGTGGTAGCCGTGGATGGACGGGCTGACTCGCAGCGAGGTGGACATGCTGAAGGCTGGGTGGCTTGGCTTGGCTTTCATGGATGGGGGATTCTTCGGGAATTCAGCTCCCAGGCTCTCCAGAGAGTCTGTAGCAAAATCATTCCGGGACTGCTATTTAAAGTGTGAACAAAAGCTCCAGGCTCAGATTACACTGGTGACATCACAGTGATCTCAAGGAAGCGTAATCGCAGACCAGTTTAACAGTTGAGTTGCCAATGTCCTTCCTGTGCCTGTGCTCAGTGTTACTGAAAGCTGTGTTCAACGAAGGGGCAGAAATGAAGAGCGGAATTCTTTTTAATGCATCTGTGGCAATAGAATTACAGGTTTGGGCTCCTCTGTAGGAAAAAGGAAAAAAAAAAGAGCTTAAACCAGAACAGCGCAAAGCAAAGAAACACACATGGTGAAATCTTTTAGCTCCTGAAAATCTTCCCAAACAACCAAAACAAAAGGTTCTGCCAGCCACCGAAAAGTTTTAATTCCCAGAGAAGTTATAAAAGTATAGTCTAAACATTTGGCAACCCACATCAGCGCCCTCTGGACTTCCCTAGGCAGGGCAACCCCGGAGCTATCAAGAGAAAGCTTAACAATCAAAGACGTTGATTTGGAGTCTGACGGCGGACTGGGGCTCAGACACTACAGAATGCTGACGTGACACAGCCTGAGTCAGTGACCATTCAGAGACCGCATCTAAGAGCTAATCTGCAATTACTGGATCAAGCTGTAATTTAATAAAAATAATGACAATAGGCAATTTCTCCTTAGGCTTGTGTATATATCAACAGCAAGGTCAAAAAAGCCAGGAGGGAGTTAAAAGACGCTTTATGTACACAGCACTCAAAAGGGATGAATCGACTTTTTTCATATTTATTTTGGCATCAGTCAGACACAATCAAAGCAATACATTCTCTGCAAGCTTTAAAGTCTGTGCTTTCCACATTCCACCACATTCAGCCAGCCACTGTCCCCAGTGATGTATGGAACACTTACAGTCTGCCCAGAGTTCGGTGTCAGCTTCAAAGTGCCCCAGAGACTCTTCTACAGGGACCTTCTGCCAAGGCCTAGCATTCTCAAATACAGAGGTGGCCTTCATTTTCCTCCCATCTAGTCACCTAGAGAAATGCATATGGACTTCCCTGGTGTTCTTGTGGTTAAGACTCTGCATTCTCAATGCAGTGGGTACATGTTCGATCCCTGGGTGGGGAGCTAAGATCCTGCAAGCCACATAGTACAACCTTAAAAAAAAAAAAAATTCACAAAGGGAGAGCGTGTGGAGAAGATACCTTCCTAGAAAACTGAATTAGGGGCANGCATTCTCAATGCAGTGGGTACATGTTCGATCCCTGGGTGGGGAGCTAAGATCCTGCAAGCCACATAGTACAACCTTAAAAAAAAAAAAAATTCACAAAGGGAGAGCGTGTGGAGAAGATACCTTCCTAGAAAACTGAATTAGGGGCACTTTTCGTGCATTCAGTCATTCACTCATTTATTTAAATGATATGTATTCAAGGTTGACTTTCAGCTGGGCCTCCCCCATGGCTCCGTGGGGAATAATCTACCTGCAACGCAGGAACGACAGGAACTGCAAGTTCAATCCCCAAGTCGGGAAGATCCCCCTGGAGGAGGGCATGGCTACCCACTCCAGTATTCTTGCCTGGAGAATTCCATGGACAGAAGAACCTGGCAGATTACAGTCCATATGGTTATAAAGAGTCGGACATGACCGAAGAAACTTAGCACAAGTGACTTCTAGCTAGAACCTTTCTAGACTTTGGAAATATAACAGGGAATCACACTAGATCAAGTAAAAAACAAAACTTCCCTAAGTTACCTTCATGGAGTTTGCATTCTTCTGGGAAACAGACAATAGGAAAGCGTGCATTTGTAGTCTAGCCGACATCAGAAGGTAATGCATTAAGCAGGTTGTACAGGAGAGGTGGGGGAGGGTTGGAATTTGGTTAGGAAGTTCAGGAGAAGCTTCTCAGTGTGACCTTGTGCAAAAACCTGAGGGAGTAGGCTGTGCAGACACCTGGAGGAAGGGTGTTATAGGCAGAGGAACAGCAAGCAGCGAGGCCTGAAGATAAGAGTAGGAGGGAATGAAGAAAGACAGCTAGGAGGTCAGTGTGGCTGGGCCAGAACTAACTAGAGAAGAATGAGAAGGTGACTTGGGGTGAAAAGACAGGGGGAGGAGGGTGGGGCAGGCAGAGTACACCCCCGCAGGCTTTCTCATCAAGTTTCCTTTTTACTTTGAAAAACATCGGTAGTGGGGGTTGAGTCGCTAAGTCGTGTCTGACTCTTTGCCACCCGTGGACTGTAGCCTGCTAGGCTCCTGTGTCCATAGAATCCTCCAGGCAAGAATCCTGGAGTCGGTCGCTGTTTCCTTCTCCAGGGGATCTTCCCCACCCAGGGACTGAACCTGAGTCTCCTGAGTTGCAGGTGGAGTCTTTCAACTGAGCTTCTTTGAGAGAGATTTCTAGGCCAGCTGTATTCAACTCCCCAACCATGGAAGCTGATGCTTGTTCTGGGTTTTTCAAAGAAGAAGCATACGTTCTGTTGCCCATGACTAGGGATTCAGTGGCGTATCCAGCACATCTTTGTGGCAGCTTCACAAATATAAAAATAGTGGTTATCAAAAAGTCTATAAACAATAAACACTGGAGAGAGTGTGGAGTACAGGGAACTCTCCTATACTGTTGGTGGGAATCTAAATTGGTGAAGATATTGTGGAAAACAGTATGAAGGGTCCTCAAAGAACTAAAAATAGAATTGCCATATGATCTAGCAATCCCATTCCTGGGCATATATTCAGAGAAAACCATAAATCAAAAGAACGCAAGAAACCGTGTTGACTGCAGCACAGTTTACAATAGTCAGGACATGAACACAGCCTAAATGTCCACTGACAGATGAACTGATAAGAAGTTTATATATGTAAATACAATGAAATACTACTCAATGACAAAAAAGAATGAAATAATGTCATTTACAATAACATGGATGGACCTCAAGATTATAGTAACTGAAACAGGTCAGACAGAGAAAGATATAGCATATGATATTATTCATATGTAGAATCTGATTTTTTAATGATCTAAATGAACTTATTTACAAAACAGAAACAGAGCCACAGATTTCAAAAATAAACTTATGGTGACCAAAGGGGAAAATTAGGGGTGGGGTGGGGTACATTAGAAGTTAGTCATGGACACACTACTCTATATAAAATAGACGACCAATAAGGACCTGCTATATAGTACTATTCAATATTCTGTAATAATCTATGCAAGAAAATAATCTTAAAAAAATGGATAATGTATATGTACAACTGAATCCCTTTGTTATACACTTGAAACTAACAAAACATTGTAAATCAATTACATTTCATTAAAAAATAAAAACAGTTATTATTACAGCAATAGTAATTTTACTGAATTTTTATTTTGTGGCATGCAGAGCTCCAAGAAATTGACATTACCCATGTTAATTGTCATCGCTCAAGGCTTCATAAACCTTTTCATGCTCTGCCCTTTGTTGAAGTGACTCATGTAGGCTTGTGCTGTTTATGCTCTTTTTGTTAATTAATCACAAATTTGGATTCCCAGCATGGCCACTGTCCTCTGAAGTATAGACTCATTTACTCAGTTACTTAAGTGCATAATTACTTCATGGCAAATAGATGGAGGAAAAGTGGAAGCAGTGGCAGATTTTCTTTTGGGGGGCTCTAAAATCACTGTGGACAATGACTGCAGCCATGCAATTAAAAGACACTTGCTCCTTGGGAGGAAAGCTATGACCAACGTAGACAGCTTATTCAGAAGCAGAGTCATCACTTTGCTGACAAAGTTCTGCATAATCAAAGCTGTTGTTTTTCCAGTAGTCATATACAGATGTGAGAGTTAGACCATAGGGAAGGCTGAGCACCAAAGAACTGATGCCTTCGTACTATCGTGCTGGAAAAGACTCTTGAGAGTCCCTTGGATCGAAAGGAGATCAATCCAGTTAATCCTAAAAGAAATCTACCCTGAATTCATTGGAAGGACTGATGTTGAAGCTCCAATATTTTGGCCACCTGATGCAAAAAGGTGACTCACTGGAAAAAACCCTGATGCTGGGAAAGATTGAGGGCGAAAGGAGAAGGAGATGAGAGAGGATGAGATGGTTGGATGGCATCATTAACTCAATAGATATGAGGTTGAGCAACCTCTGGGAGATGGTGAAGGACAGAGAAGCCTGGCGTGTGGCAGTCCATGGGGTTACAACGAGTTGGAAATGACTGAGGGTCTGAACAACAAAAACAGTCAAGAGCAGGGATCAGATCCACCCATCTCTTTGATGTGCTTGAAACTCCTGGGTCACTTAATGTGTTTCCATAGTAGTGTTAAATAACAATATGTGTGACTCTAATTTTCATACCAGCCCTGTGGGGTAGGAAATATTGGAATCCTCTTGGGACCAGTAAAACAAGTGAGGCAATGGTACTTTGCTCCCAGCTGCAGGCTGAATATCCTACTCTCCCCCCAAAATAGTCCATGTTCTAAACCCTAGAACCTTTAAGTACAGGCTAAAAGCAACTTTATATTGAAAAAGGGATTTAAACGGCAAAAGGAAGTTTGTCGTTATAGGTAGATTAAAGATCTCCAGATGTGGAGGTTATCTTGATTATTATGTGATTAGCCCATGTAATCATAAAAGTCCTTATAAGAGGGAGGAAAGAAGTCAGAAGGCAGAGAAGATGTGAGAGACTTTGAGGATGGAGGGATGGGGTCATGAGCCAAGGAAGACTGGCAGCCCCTAGAAACTGGAAAAGTCAAAGAGACAGGTTTTTCTGTAGATTCTAAGGAAGAAGCACGTCACCATAGACCCATTTTAGTCCTGGGGTCTCTCGAACTGTAAGATAGTAAGTCTGTACTGTTTGAAGCCACTAACTTTGTGGCAGTTTGGTACAGTGGCCAAAGGAAACGAATTCACTCTGCAGATGCCTCAGCCGTGATGAGACGGCTTGAACCCAGGGCTATCTGACTCCAGAGCCCATGATGTTAAACTCTCTACCGGAATTGCTGTCAGATCAACTGCAAACTCTCTCTTAAAAAAAAAAACAACACAAACCTGAGTAATGTTCCCACATGACACTGAGCAGGTCTCCTTGAGGACTGCCTAAGAGCATTCAGATGAATCTGAGAGATTAAGGCACTTCAGAATTGTTTAGAGACAAGACCATCCGCAGGGAAACAAGGTCAGTTTCTGTTTCCCAGAAGTGTGACACAAGCCTTTAGACTGTGATTTGCTGATGCTCTTTGTCGAAGGTAACTCCATATGTGCTTGGAAAGACTTTCTCTGCTGTCACTCTGTTCTTTCCCTTCTTTGTATCAGTATTTGCAGTGGATGATGTAGACAACAGACTAGAAAATGATTGGCAGTGATCCACAAGTTGCATGTGGATGGGATGGTACCATATAGGTAGGTATCTTCCAGAATTTCCGCCTCCTGTAGTCAAGACAGGACATAAGGAGGGCTGTTTAAAAGAAGCAGGTTCTAGGCTAGTGTATTTTCTTCCAAGCACCAGCTTTCCAGTTTTTTTTTTTCCATTGCACAAAGGGATCTGTTTGCCAGTGAATACTCTCCTTGGCTTGTTTTGTATATAATGAAAAGATCTGGGCAAACAAAGGGAAAGAAGAAAATGTATTAAGTGACACGTGATGTGAGTTCGAGTCCTGGTTTGGGAAGATCCTCTCGAAGTGGAAATGGCAACCCGTTCCAGTATTCTTGCCTGGGACATCGCATGGACGTAGGAGCCTGGCAAGATACAGTCCACGGGGTCACAAAAGAGTCATAAGTGACAGCAACTAATCCACCCCTGCCTCCCTAGTTTTCTTCATGTATCTAAATTATTCTTCATAACAAAACTGGAAGTACTTGTTACTGACCTCCATTTTCACCACACACAAAGAATTGGGCTAAACAATGTGTCCAAAGTAAATGGTACAGACGGAATTCATTTCCAGATTTTTTTTTTTTCTTATCCTCAAAAGCTCTGCAGGGGAAGGTTTTCCTGACCTTTTTCTGGGCTACTTGCCACTATTGTTTGCTTCAACAAGACTCTAGACTTACCTTTTCAGATAAAAAATGTTATAAATTATTTTGTTTATAACTTTTAAAAAGTTCATTTGATGTGGACCATTTTTAAAGTCTTTGTTGAATCTGTTACAATATTGCTTCTGTTTTATGCTTTAGTGTTTTGACCACAAGGCATATGGGATCTTAGTTTCCTGACCAGGGACAGAACCCTCACTGTGTGCATTGGAAGGCGAAGTCTTAACCCCTGGACAACCAGAGTATCCCTTTAATTCTATCTTTAAAGGGCAAAAGGTATTCAGTATAGTGATTGGTACAGAGACTGTATATAATGGATACTTGTTGAATTATTACATGAAGAATTGAATGAAAATAAGCATACAGAATTAACCTCAATTCTGTTTTGTCTTCCAATTTTTCTCCCTGGCAATCTCCTGAAAATGAAGAGTATAGAAGCGAGAAACTAGAAATGTGTAACTTACACTTTCATCGAATTATCCCTGGACATTTTAACAACAAAATTTGGGAGAATGACATTGAAACATGTATACTATCATGTAAGAAATGAATCGCCAGTCTAGGTTCAATACAGGATACAGGATGCTTGGGGCTGGTGCACTGGGATGACCCAGAGAGATGATATGGGGAGAGAGGTGGGAGGCAGGGTTCAGGATTGGGAACTCATGTACACCCATGGCGGATTCATGTCAATGTATGGCAAAACCAATACAGTATTGTAAAGTAAAATAAAAAATAAAAACTTTCATACTGCCTTATAATTTACCAGGTGCTTCCAACACATATTACTTCATTTGACTTTCACAACATCACTAGAATTATCATCCCTATTTTGCAGATGAGAAAACTGAGTATAACAAAAGTTAAGTAAGTTTCCCCAAATTTTGGAGCTAATTAAATGACAGAGTCAGCCCTGGAACTCTCATTTTTTAAAAATCTTTAAATCTTAGGTGGTTTTTTTTTTTCTACCATTGTATGGTTTCCTAATTACTGCTCATTATTTATTATAGTTTGACATTTTTTCTCAACCTTCTTTCTTTCTTTTTTTGATTGGGATATAGTTGCTTTACAATGTTATATTAGTTTCTGCTGTACAACAAAGTGAAGCAACTATATGTATGCATATATTCCCTCCCTCTTGGACCTCTCTTCCACCTCTCCACATCCCACCCCTCTAGGTCATCACAGAGCACCAAGGTGAGCCCCCTCTGCTCTCCAGCAGGCTCCCACTTAGCTACTTGACACACAGTATCTGTCCATCCCAGTCTCCCAGTTCATTCCCCTATCTGCCCCCCATGTCCACACTTCCGTTCCCTACATCTGCGTCTCTAGTCCTGTCCTGCAAATAAGTTCATCTGCACCATTTATCTATAGTCCACACACGTGTGTTAATATATGACATTCGCTTTTCCCTTTCTGACTGAAGTCACTTTGTATGCCAGACTCTAGGTCCATCTGCATCTTTACAAATGACCCAATTTCATTCCTTCTTATGGCGGAGTAGTATTCCGTTGTGTATATCTACCCCATCTTTATCCATTCATCTATCAGTGGACACTGAAGTTGCTTCCAGGCCCTGGCTATTGTAAACAGCGCTGCATGTCTTTTTATACTTTTATTCATTGATTTATAGATTCAGCCACAAACACATTATTGAATGCTGACTGTGTGCCATGAGCTTGAGGAATAAGTAGGCTGGGGGAAATGAACATGACCCCTGTGTGTGTGGAACGTGAGGCCTAGAGAAGAAAGATACTTTAGATGGATAAGTAAATATACCAGTATGTGGAGAAGATTGTATAAGTGCTAGAAAATGAAAAGCCTCAGGTGATATAAAGGAGGAATCAAGGTGAAGCTTCATTTAAATTGTTTGAGTCATAAGAAGTCTTTTTGAAGAAGAAATGTTTAAGCTGAGACTTGAAGTGAATGTTGAAATGAACAGGGAGAGGGCATAGTGGGGAGCTTTGTATACAGAGGGAATCCTGTGCAAAGGCCCTGGGATGGGAATGAGTTTGAAGGACAGGAAAACAGACACTGGAGACAATGCAGGTGGGAGATAGAAACCAGCAAGGCCAGGAGAGGGCAACGATGCAACCCTGGTAGGTGGGACCAAATGACGCAGAGGGCTGATGACCAGGCTGAAGATTTAAGATTTTATCTGAAGTGCAAGGGGCAGTCTTTAAAAGGTTACAAGCATGGATGTGAAACAGCTGGGTTTTTGTAATCTCACTTTTGGAATTACTTTTTGGGCCATCAGAGACAACTAAAGAGCACAATTATTTAAATATAGTTTAACTATATTAAAGTATATATTGTTTAACTATCTGAAACAATTGGTTTCAGATAGTTAGACAGATTTTTCTAAATGTATTTTGGAAATAAACTCAAAGGGACTTGGTGATGAGATGAACAGGGGATGGGCTAAGTATCAAGGGCTACTCTCAGATTAAGTCTTGGGCTCCTTGATGGGGATGGTTGAGCTGGAGAAGGTGAAAGTGGAGAGTTTTTGGAAGAAAAAACAAATTCAGTTTTGTATATAGTAAATGTGAAACGCCTTGGAAAAAGCCAAGAAGACAGCTGAGTATATGAATCTAGAGCTCAGAGGAGAGGTCTGAGATGTAACTTTTTAATTTTTTCTCAGTAATAACTGTCAAGAAATCAGCATTGCTTGTAGCTTTCTTTATTCTATTTATGCATGAATCCAGACTAGAACAATGTCTGGCACAAAGTAAAATTCATATAAATAGTTTTAGAATTATTTTGCATAAGGAAAATTACTGAGCCCCAGAGAGGGTGAATAACATGTGAAAACAATGGTTAATGGTTTTCATCAGACATCGAAATTCCCTTCATTTTTCTATACTTGAAAACTGAAACGGTCATTCTCTTCAGTAATTGCCTTGAGGGCCTTTATTTTATTCTGTGTGTGTGTGTGCATGTGTGCACTCTGTCATGTCCAACCGACTCTTTGTGACCCCATGTAGGTCCTCTTTCCATGGAATTTCCCAAACATATACTGGAGTGGGTTGCCATTTCCTTCTCCAGGGGATCTTCCTGACCCAGGGATTAAACCAGTCTCTTGCATTGGCAGGTGGATTCTTAACAACTGAGCTACCTGGGAAGCCCTATCGTATTACGTATGGTTGCCTAAAACCGATACTAGATTTGCATTTCTTCTGTAGCTGTGGTTAATCCCTTTAAACATTTATCAGGAGACACTTTTTATTTCCATAAACTCTATTAAATGTATTTTCAATCTTTAATTATTACTGATGAGAAAGAATGACTTTTTTTTTTTTAAGAAACTTTGATTCTGACATTTCCTTTCCTTCATACAGAGGAACAAATTAAGCATTCTGAAACAATAAAAATTTCAAGAAAGAAAAAAATCCAAGCAAAATAGACAAATGCTTTCCCAAAATCTTTCAGCTGAAACGTGGGGGGGAAAAAATCCACAACTTTATTGCAAAGAATGACTGCCAAGACCAGTTTTCAAAAGTGCTGCTTTTTAAAGGGTGCCTTTGCATGTGAAATGAAACAGCTGTCTTTACTTAAGCCACTGTCTATATTTGCACAGTCTCCTAAAAAAAAGAACTGAAGATAAGCTTTTCTTCTTTAACGTTTTAATTAGCTGTTCAGATTCAGATACTGAGCTCCTGGTATTAATAGCTTCTTTCAAAAGGAAACAGTTGTGAATATAAACTAACATGTTTTTCTCAGGAAGTGAGCATGAGATATTTATATGTATTTATAGTAGCGTGTGTTGCTGTAATCTATGACTAAAGCTAAAATAAGTCTTTACCAACCATCTCCTCCCACTTGCTGCTCCCTCCCCCTCAGTGCGTGCTTCTAGTTAGAGTTGAGACACTGGTGATTTCGGGTTTTCTCTAAATGGAGCTCCACAGAGAAAGGAGAACTCCTGACATGTGCTTCTCAGGTTTTATAAGTAGCGTAGCAAAGGATACACACGGCCACTCCTAAAGGCCCTTCTTGACTTTCATTTCTGGAGAAGGATACAGTCACACCAGGCTTCCCTCTCCCCAGACTAACCTAATTCTGTCCGACTTTCTGAGAACTATATGCAGCCCAAACCCATGAAGGATACAGAGAAATCTGGCCACAATACTTCTCAAGGCCACTGAAGGACAACTAGGTCCTTGAAATTCTTCATAAGGTGAAGCAAAGATCCCCTAGCAGGGACGACATATCTCGGTTTAGATATTGAAAGGTTATTAAGTGTAAGAAAAAGCAGGCTTATCTGAAAAGTGCTTACCTGTAGAAATATGATCAGTGCAATAGACAAGTTCCAGGAAGACAGATTTTGACTCAGTGTAATTAAAGGCATTTATTTAATGCCTTTACATTAAATAATGTAATTCAAGTACAATCAGGATGACCACTTGGCAGGTATATCGTAGAGGACTGAAAGTAGTGAGAAAAGACCAGTACTTATAATTTTTATATTTATTCTATATGATCTATAGCTTGTGTTACCAAGTTACCCACACATACAAAAGTATGAACCATTTTTGTTTCAATTATATATAAGAAATGTATATGTTTCATGTATATATAAGTAATATACACATACCCCTGAAACACATTTTTTAACAATGTATATTTTAATATCAGATTTGTATAGTGATTTAGAAGAATAAATGTCACACAGTGAAAAATTTATCATAAACTAAATACAACAGCAAGAGGAAACAAAACCTTGTGTATACATTACCAAGGTCTTTACAATAACCTATAGTGTACAGTTCCATAACAATTTTTCATTCTATTATATCTATTCTTTAAAAAATGGCTCGTTACAATCCATTAAGTTGACTTCAAACTCACTAATGTCACAAGTTACAGTTTGAAAACCATTCGACTAGACAATTTTAATGACTCTTTTGATGTTAAGCAGAGGAGATTGTGACCTCTGGTTCAATAAACTTACATATCTAGCTGTATCTTTGTGGCTGTGCTGTTGTTTTTGAAATAAGCATATGGGAAAGATTTCAGCATAAACTCTCTGAAATGGTAGACAGTCCAGTACTAGAATTATTTGGGGAATATTTTTTTAATGTCTCTAGAACTAGGTAGTAGAATCACATAAAAATATATCAGTAGTTTAGACCCCAAGGGCAATCATTCATTCATTTCTTTGTTCATTTAACGCAACATAAGTATTTTATTTCAAAAGCCTCCTGTCTCCTTTACCAAGAAACAAAGACTATATTTGCTTATTAGTTCTGTTGCCTACAAGCATATCAAAGTGTACCCTCTTCCATTTTACAGGGATAATAGCATAGAAACTGGAGGACCAAGCATTTAAAAAGGGAGCCATGATACAGGATAAGGATGGTGCTGCTGGGCGTAGGGTAGAGGTCAAGAATAGCCTTGAGTGGAAGAGACATAAACTTGGATATTGGGGTTGACATATACACACCACTGTGGGGTTGGTCACAATGTCCGTTCAAGTTTTTCCGTAAGGTGTTACAAAACACTGTGTGTGTGTGTGTGTGTGTGTGTCTGTGTGTGTGTGTGTAGCTATAGTAACTAATAAGGACCTACTGCATGGCACAAGGAACTCTACTCAATACTCTGAGAATGACCTATATGAGAAAAGACTAAAAAAGCATGGATACATGTATATGTAAAACTCAGGCTTCCCAGGTGGCTCAGTGGTAAAGAATCCACCTGCAAATGCAGGAGACACAGGTTTGATCCTCAGGTCAGGAAGACCCCCTGGAGAGGAAATGACAATCCACTCCAGTATTCTTGCCTGGTAAGTTCCACGGACAGAGGAGCCTGGTGGACTACAGTCCATGGGGTTGCAAAGAGTTGGACATGACTTAGGGACTAAACAACATAACCGACTCACTTTGCTGTACAACAGGAACTAAAAACATTGTAAATCAAGTATATTTCAATAAAAATGTAAAAAAAAACATATATATATATATATAGAGAGAGAATAGCCTTGAATGAAAATTAACAAAGTAGATCTCATTTGAAGTCCATTTTCAAATACATGAAGTGAAAAACTGACCCTTTATTAATTTCCTGCTTGTTGACACTTGAATGTGAGAGTTTCTAAAATGTTGGAAAAATTGCCTAGCTGCTATACAATCCAAGCTCCTGTCTTTCTAGATAAATTTACTTTTCTACTCAAGCAGGTCAAATCTAAGTTTTCAGACCTCCCAGAAAGGGAGGGAAAGCAGCATTGAGTGTATTCACATGAGTTTCAGGAGCGTGTGGACTCAGTTAGAATTTATGATGGATTTTATGACTCCAATGCAGAGGAAAACCGATGATGGTCCCTGAATTTTGTCAACTTTTGTTTGGAACTTTGAAGAATCGGTCCACAGTCCTTGAAAAAGACTGACTGCATGTTTACCGAGCCTTTTAGACTGTATTAACTTTCCTATAATCAGTCTTTTAGAAAAACAAACCTGGCATCATGGTACCACGCTGTCTTTTTCTTTTCAAGGCACAGGGTTTTACATGGGCTCTCAAATCTTGTCGAGCTTCGTTTCTAGTTAATTATGTTCTCAGTTCTCCTGTGCATTAAAGAAATCTTCTCGTGATAAAAATGAGTTAAGCTGATATGCTGTCAGAGCCATGTCCTCTGTTTTATCTTGCAGATTTTGTGGCCAGAATGACCGCACCACGCGTTTCACAGATAGGATTCCAGGAAGGGAGGCCACTCTCTGAGGGATAGAAGCTCTTTTTGGTGGCCCAGCAAAGGTTAAAACAAACCAATGGGTGATCTGAAGTTGGAGTTGTGGACAGATTTGTCTTGACTATTTCAGATACTCCTTCCTGTTTCTTTCCAGGTAACAAATGCCTCCCCTTCCATCAAAGCTACTCTCCAACAGGATTGAGAATCAGCACTTTATACACTAAAGCAATAAAGAATAACTTTTCTGTGTACTGTTTAGAGAGAGGTATTTGCATTTACACCTTGTTTCCCTCCCGAAGTCACGTAGACCTTCCTGGAGTCAATGTGTCAATGAAACGCACAGTCAGTTCTCCTTCCTGGTCAGTTTCTACTCAGCTGCTTGGCTAGCATCCATATAGGATTACATACCTGAGCAGTGATGGTTATCAATAAGTCACAAAGTATATCATGCTAAGTGTCTAGCCATGCTGTTCACTGATTTTTTTTTTTTTTTTTTTTTTTTAATAGAAAAGATGCAAAGCCTCAGGATGAGCTAAACACATTTGAACTATGGGGCTTCTGTCTCCAATTCCAGCTCTCTCCAGCCTTCTGTTTGCCTAACCTTAAAGCACTTCAGGACACTGTGTTCCCGGACCTTCCTCTGGTCCAATCTGGCTCCACATCCCACAGGGGACTTCAGCTCTTGGCGGGTGTGTCCACCGGCTTCTAACCCAGGAGGAAGCAGCTGGGAAGCACGGCCAGAGGCTGCAGCCCCAGCAGCTGTGAGGCTGGGCTCACCGGCCCTTTGTGCTACCCTCTGACTCCCAAACCCCTGGGGTCCATCAGAAAGGTTCATATTGTACGAAAAGGAGTCCTGCTGTTCTGGCTTCCTCACCTTCCTTCCTCTTCACACTCCTGGCAGGAAGTCACTGACACATGATGCCACTTAAAAAAATTTAAAAAAAACATGGAATGCTGCCTAAATCTTGAATTTAGTTTAATGTTCAGCTTGCCTTAGTGTTAGTCACACAGTCATGACCAACTCTTTGCGACTCCATGGATTGTATGTAGCCCACCAGGCTCCTCTATCCAAGGGATTCTCCAGGCAAGGATATTGGAGTGGGTTTGCCATTCCCTTCTCCAGGGGATCTGCCCCACCCAGGGGTCCAACCCAGGTCTCCGGCATTGCTGGCCGATCCTTTACCATCTGGGCTAGAAGCCATGAACACTGTGAACTCAAATGTGTTGTCTGTGTAACAGGATTTTGAGAATGGCCTTGTCATGGAACCCCTAACGCTTAAAGCCAAATATGCCATCATATTTTAGAGCTGAGAGGGGCTGCAGTCTATCAGAAAGGAGACGTAAGGCAGAGTCATTTCACTCTATGTCTGCAAAGCTTGCTAGTTCTTGGACCCCTGCAAGGCTGTAGGGGACCCGGGACTCAGTTTTGCAGAGACTCCCTGGACCACAGGCGATCATGAGACATCTGACCGGCTGTGTGCGGCTCCTGGTTCAGGTTCCTCTGTCATCACTGTAAACAGGAAGCTGGACGTTCTCCTGATTTTGTCCCTACATGCCTGGGCAATGCTTCTGTGTTGTCTTATCACTTCTTTTTTATTTTGATGAGAGAGGTGGGAGAAGGCACATTCATTTCTCTTTTAGAAAAATTCTGGAGGAAGGTTAAAGTCTGAAAAATTACTCTGTGAAGTGTAGCACTAGATGATGACCAGAACTAGTTAGGGTTCTGGGCAGAGTGAAGAGGAAGGACAGAGTGAAGGGAGGCCGTGTTCCAGAGGCTCCTCCCATTCCAAGCAACTTTCCTACTCTTTAGGAATCAACAGAGTCCTGTAAAACTGGGACTTGACTATTCGTGGAAAGTGAGGTTAATTTAATAATTGAACGCACAGAGTCTTGTTTCTTCTTTGGATCTATCTGAATCCAAAACCACAGAGGGCCTGTGTGTGAAACTGCTACACCCACCATGTGGCTGTGGCCCTGGCTTTTCTTTCTTCCTCTACTTTTCTCATAAGCCTACGTTCATGGTAGGCTTTACCATATTTATATCTATATCCCATGTATTATTGCTACTGTTTAGTCTCTAAAATATCTGTATGGATTATTGTTGTTGTTTAGTTGCTAAAAGTCTTTGCGACCCCATGGACTCTAGGCTCCTCTGTCTGTGGGATTTTCCCAGCAAGAATACTGGAATGGGTTGCTATTTCTTTCTCAAGGGGATCTTTCTGATCCAGGGATTGAACCTGGGTCTCCTGTATTCCAGGAGGATTCTTTTCGCTGAGCCACCGTGCATGCTAAGATATTTCAGCCGTGTCCAACTCTGTGTGACCCTATGGACTGCAGCCTGTCAAACGCCTCTGTCCATGGGATTCTCCAGGCAAGAATACTAGAGTGGTTGCTGTGCCCTCCTCCAGGGGATCTTCTTTACCCAGGGGTCAAACCCACATCTCTTACTTTTCCTGTACTGGCAGGCAGTTTCTTTGCCACTACCGCCCCCTGGGAAGCCTGTCTATGTGTAAACCTATATTTATATCAGGGCTTCCCTGGTGGCGCAGACAGTAAAGAATCTGCCTGCAATGCAGGGGACCCAGTTTTGATCCCTGGGTCAGGAAGATTCCCTGGAGAAGAGAAAGCGGACCCACTCCAGTGTTCCTGCCTGGAGAATCCCATGGACAGAGGAGCTGTCATCTCTCTCTCTCTCTCTCTATCATCTATTGATCTCTAAGTATGAAATCTGAAATCATCTTCCCAACAACTTGTTGAACCCATGAGGACTAAGTCTTCGGGAAGCAAGTATCACACAGAACACTGGGCAGCTGAGCTGGGATCAGTCCCAGCTCTGTGTGACTCTAGTGCCTGCCTTTCCCCACTGTGTTGGTTCTGACATTTGAAAGAGCAGGTAAAACATGTCAATAATTTGGCAGCTGCACTAAATCCAGGAGCGCATAGAGGGCAGGGCGCTGTGTTAAGTCACATAAGGGGGATAAAGAGGGAAGAGAGTTGTGCCTCAGAGGGCCCATCGGATAAGGTTTAAGGAGATGGGGAACACCTATTTCAAATGCTGTTCCCATTCTTCCTCCATATTACTGCCCGGCGGTCTTTCCACTCAAGAATATGTACCAGTGGAAAAGACAGCACAGGAAAAAAAGCTAAACTCGACCATTGCTCCACAAACTTACTTCTGTTCACATCCATCTCCTCTCAGGCAACTATACTAGGATCCACCCCAGGGCTCTTCTTCCCTCCACCTGTCTCCTGTCTCCTTATATCTCAGTCAGTGGATTCTGATGCACCAGCTTCTCAGAGTGAATCTCACTAACTTCTGTGAGTACCAGTCATTTTTCTCTGGGATTGCCACAAAATTGCATTTACTATTCTTGTGTGTAACATCTTTAGTGTGTCCTTTACAGTATAGATCTCATCTTAATTTTTTTCTGTGGATAAAACCCCTTCAGCAGCTTCCCTGATGGTTCAGTCAGTAAAGAATCCACCAGGAATACAGGAGACCTAGGTTCGATCCCTGGGTTGGGATGATCCCCTGGAGAAGGGAATGGATACCCACTCCAGTATTCTTGCCTGAAGAATCCCATGGACAGAGGAACCTGGTGGGCTACAGTCTGTAGGGTCACAAAGAGTCAGACATGACTGAAACGACTTAGCATGCGTGCACGCACACAGCTTCACGCTGAAGAGAGTAAAGCCTGAACTTCTTACGTGAGCTTACGAAGATCACTCTGATAGGGTCTCTGCTCACATGTACGGTCTTAGTTTCTCTCTCTCCTTCTCTCTCTCTCTCTGCGTCAGGAGGAGCGCTCCAGCTCTAGGACTTTATGTCCATTGCGTAGACCCATTTCCCAGATTGCTAGGTAGTCTTCCCTTGTGGCTCAACTGGGAAAGAATCTGCCTGCTATGTGGGAGACTTGGGTTTGATCCCTGGGTTGGGAAGATCCCCTGTAGAAGGGAAAAGCTGCCCACTCCAGTATTCTGGCCTGGAATTCCACAGACTATAGCCCATGGAGTCACAAAGAGTCAGAAGTGACACTTTCTTCCTTTTTTTCCATCAGTCAGATTCTAGTTCTAACATACTCTTTCCATAAGGACCTTCTCTTACCATTTATTATGGATTGACTTGTGTCTCCTATAAAGACATGCTACAGCTCTAACCTCCTAGTGCCTGTGGATGTGATCTCACTTGAAAATAGAATTGTTACAAATATAAAGTTAGGATGAAGACACACTGGATTTGAGTGGGTCTTAATCCACTGATGGTATCCTTATAAGCAAAGGGAGCATTTGGNTGCTAAGATATTTCAGCCGTGTCCAACTCTGTGTGACCCTATGGACTGCAGCCTGTCAAACGCCTCTGTCCATGGGATTCTCCAGGCAAGAATACTAGAGTGGTTGCTGTGCCCTCCTCCAGGGGATCTTCTTTACCCAGGGGTCAAACCCACATCTCTTACTTTTCCTGTACTGGCAGGCAGTTTCTTTGCCACTACCGACCCCTGGGAAGCCTGTCTATGTGTAAACCTATATTTATATCAGGGCTTCCCTGGTGGCGCAGACAGTAAAGAATCTGCCTGCAATGCAGGGGACCCAGTTTTGATCCCTGGGTCAGGAAGATTCCCTGGAGAAGAGAAAGCGGACCCACTCCAGTGTTCCTGCCTGGAGAATCCCATGGACAGAGGAGCTGTCATCTCTCTCTCTCTCTCTCTATCATCTATTGATCTCTAAGTATGAAATCTGAAATCATCTTCCCAACAACTTGTTGAACCCATGAGGACTAAGTCTTCGGGAAGCAAGTATCACACAGAACACTGGGCAGCTGAGCTGGGATCAGTCCCAGCTCTGTGTGACTCTAGTGCCTGCCTTTCCCCACTGTGTTGGTTCTGACATTTGAAAGAGCAGGTAAAACATGTCAATAATTTGGCAGCTGCACTAAATCCAGGAGCGCATAGAGGGCAGGGCGCTGTGTTAAGTCACATAAGGGGGATAAAGAGGGAAGAGAGTTGTGCCTCAGAGGGCCCATTGGATAAGGTTTAAGGAGATGGGGAACACCTATTTCAAATGCTGTTCCCATTCTTCCTCCATATTACTGCCCGGCGGTCTTTCCACTCAAGAATATGTACCAGTGGAAAAGACAGCACAGGAAAAAAAGCTAAACTCGACCATTGCTCCACAAACTTACTTCTGTTCACATCCATCTCCTCTCAGGCAACTATACTAGAATCCACCCCAGGGCTCTTCTTCCCTCCACCTGTCTCCTGTCTCCTTATATCTCAGTCAGTGGATTCTGATGCACCAGCTTCTCAGAGTGAATCTCACTAACTTCTGTGAGTACCAGTCATTTTTCTCTGGGATTGCCACAAAATTGCATTTACTATTCTTGTGTGTAACATCTTTAGTGTGTCCTTTACAGTATAGATCTCATCTTAATTTTTTTCTGTGGATAAAACCCCTTCAGCAGCTTCCCTGATGGTTCAGTCAGTAAAGAATCCACCAGGAATACAGGAGACCTAGGTTCGATCCCTGGGTTGGGATGATCCCCTGGAGAAGGGAATGGATACCCACTCCAGTATTCTTGCCTGAAGAATCCCATGGACAGAGGAACCTGGTGGGCTACAGTCTGTAGGGTCACAAAGAGTCAGACATGACTGAAACGACTTAGCATGCGTGCACGCACACAGCTTCACGCTGAAGAGAGTAAAGCCTGAACTTCTTACGTGAGCTTACGAAGATCACTCTGATAGGGTCTCTGCTCACATGTACGGTCTTAGTTTCTCTCTCTCCTTCTCTCTCTCTCTCTGCGTCAGGAGGAGCGCTCCAGCTCTAGGACTTTATGTCCATTGCGTAGACCCATTTCCCAGATTGCTAGGTAGTCTTCCCTTGTGGCTCAACTGGGAAAGAATCTGCCTGCTATGCGGGAGACTTGGGTTTGATCCCTGGGTTGGGAAGATCCCCTGTAGAAGGGAAAAGCTGCCCACTCCAGTATTCTGGCCTGGAATTCCACAGACTATAGCCCATGGAGTCACAAAGAGTCAGAAGTGACACTTTCTTCCTTTTTTTCCATCAGTCAGATTCTAGTTCTAACATACTCTTTCCATAAGGACCTTCTCTTACCATTTATTATGGATTGACTTGTGTCTCCTATAAAGACATGCTACAGCTCTAACCTCCTAGTGCCTGTGGATGTGATCTCACTTGAAAATAGAATTGTTACAAATATAAAGTTAGGATGAAGACACACTGGATTTGAGTGGGTCTTAATCCACTGATGGTATCCTTATAAGCAAAGGGAGCATTTGGCCAGAGGCACACGGGGTAGAAGGCTGTGTGAAGACTGAGGCAGAGATCTGAGTGATGCACCAAACGAGACAAGGATGCCAGGCGCAGCTAGAACCTTTCAAAAGCTATAGGTGGTGAGGAAAGATTCCTACTCTGGAGTCTATAGAGACAGCGTGAATCCTCCTACACCTTGATTTCAGACTTCTAGTTTCCAGACCCATGGGAGAATACATTTCTATTGTTTTATCTGACTCATTTTGTGATAATTGGTATAGCAATCCTGTAAATGAATACAGAATTCAATCAAAAGATCACCCCAACTCATTCTCTGGCCCATAGCCCAATCTTATTTTTTTCCATAGCATTTATCATGCTGTGAAAGTACCATTATTTCATTATATATGCAATTAATTCATTAACAATATTTATACCCATATACTTCCAATGTTTATGTTATTTGTATCTGTTTGTCTATTTATTATGTGGATATTTCAAAGCACAAAATGTATCTATCTGGTTCCCTGAACACCTAGGATATTTTCTGTGTTCAATAACGTTATATCAACATCTGTTGAAAGACTGGGTAAACTGTGAGTACAGTTATAGAACTATGCTCAGATAATCTCTCAACAAAAGCCTTTATTATAAAGCTCTTTCCTCACTGAAAGCTAGGCTATCTCAATGCAAAATATTGTTCCAATGCTTCATTTGATAAATCTAATTCTGTGAACATGGAACTGAGTACTGTTCCAATGCTTCATTTAATAATCCCAGTTTTGTTCCATTTATTTAAGCTCCCAGAGAGATGCAGAGTGTTATAAAGATAAGATTTTGTATCCATTAAGGGATATATAATGCATTTCAATGGGAATCCTACAGCAAAGGTCTGAATTTTAACCAATAAAAATAATTCATAAAAAATTGAAAACCAAATTGAGTTACATGTATGAACTGAGAAAATATGATTAATTTGCTTTTAATGGTCTCCAGTTTTAAGAACTCAGATAGGACAGGTCCAAACAGATATGAGCTTTCCTATGACATGGCAAAAATAAGTTCATTTTTGAATCTGAGTTTGAGTTTGGCTAAAATGAATATGGCAGTTTGTGCTCTGATTCCTCATGTGTGCTTAATTAAATTTCTTCTGACATCACTTTTGTTTCATAAGTATAAAGCCTTGCAGATGTATTGAATATCTATCAATAGATGTAGAAAAATCAAGTGTGTTCCCTTTGGCAAAGTTTAGGCTTCAAGACTCAAAACCCTCTGATTTCAATCACAATGTACCACATAATCATGTGTAAATAACCCTAATTTTCTGAGCATGACATATTGTTTTTCATGGCATTTGTTTTCTTTTAAAAATCATCATCAAAGTAATAGAGGTTTATAACAACAATATAGAAAATGCAAAAAATAGAACACCAAAAATATAAATCAGTTCCAGTCTTACCAGCTTCAAATAACAGCTATTAACATGTTAGTTTATTTTCTTCCAGTTGGCTTTGAGTCTACATATTTTAAAAAATATGAACATGGAAGTATGGACGTGTTTCTCAAAAAATTAAGAACATATGGATACAATATATAGCTTTGTCTTTTACCTTCATTGGTGGTTATATAAATATTGATTTCTTTTATTCACAGTCTATGCGAATGTTTTAATGTGTGAATATGACATTAAAAGGTTGCTCAATATTTAATGACATGAATGCTGTATAAATCAGCAGTCTGTTGTTGAAAGTGTAGCCTATTGCTAATTTATAAATGATGTTTCAGTAAATATTGTTGTCTGTAAATTTTTGTGTCTATCACTTTGGAACATGCTCTTTCCATGAGTTTTTCCCACCATGGCAACCGTTTTCCAAGAGAGAGTTCTCCTAATGCTCTAAGAGATCCAGACTGAAACCACAAGGCTGCTTGTGAGTTCAAGTTTCATTTCTCCCACATTCTCCTGGCTTAGTCATTGCAATCAGCACAGATTCTGGGGAAGGAGAATTCAGGAAAGTGAGGAGCTGAAATAAAGTTGAATGTCTGTTTTTAAACAGGATTATGGAAAGACATAAAGAAGTCAGGTCTTGCTGGATGTGAAAATAAAATTGCTTCTTATCCCCACCTTTGTTCCATCCTGGCAAGGTCAGGTTCCAGAAGACCGTCTTGGGTGAGAGATACGATCGTGGCTATTCTAGGTCACAGTCAGTCATATACAAATTACACTCACACTTCCTTCACGATCCCTAAAATCTGATGCACTTACAGTATCATCATGAAGTGTGGTCTCTCTCCATCCAAATCACATATAGGTGCAGAGGAGGTTACTTGGGTGCAATAACTCAAGAACATTCCCTCTCAATTTGTAAACCTATAAATATGTTAGCCTCCCCATTGCCAACGTACACACTTGATGTACAATGGTGATTGCTGTTGTTCAGTGATTCAGTCGTCCGGCTCTTTGTGACCCCAAAGGCTGAACTGTACCAGGCTTCTCTGTCCTTCACCGTCTCCTGGAGTTTGCTCAAACTCATGTCCATTGAGTCAGTGATGCCATCCAACTATCTCATTCTCTGTTGTCTCCTTCTCCTGCCCTCAATCATTCCCAGCATCAGAGTCTTTTCCAATGAGTCAGTTCTTCGCATCAGGTGGCCAAAGTATAGAGCTTCAGCTTCAGCATCAGTCCTTCTAATGAATATTCAGGATTGATTTCTTTTAGGATTGACTGGTTGGATCTCCTTGTAGTCCAAGAGACTCTCACAAGAGTCTTCTCTAACACCACAGTTCAAAAGCATCAATTCTTTGGCGTTCAGCCTTCTTTGTGGTCCAACTCTCACATCCATACATGACTGTTGGAAACAACCACAGCTTAGGCTAGGCAGACCCTTGTTGGCAAAGTAATGTCTCTGCTTTTTAATACGCTGTCTGGGTTTGTCACAGCTTTTCTTAGAAGGAGCAAGCACCTTTTAATCTCATAGCTACAGTCACAGTCTGCAGTGACTTTGGAGCCCAAGAAAATAAAGTCTGTCAGTGTTTCCATTGTCTCCCCATCTATTTGCCATGAAATGATGGGAACAGATACCGTGATTTTCATTTTTTGAATAAAGAATATTTTACATTATTTTACAGTGGTGATACAGGGATAGAACTGTGATCGGCTGAAGCCTGTCTCCTGCAAATTCTCATGGTGGTGTTCTAACCCCCAGTACTTCAGGATGGGACCTTGGTTAGAGACAAGGCCAATTCATATAAGATTGATTAAGATGAGGTCATACAAGAAGGAGGGTAAGTCTTTAATTCAATATAACATAAGAAAGAGGGGAGGGGCTTCCCTGGCTGCCCAGTGGTTAAGACATCACACTTCCATTGCAGGGGGCACAGGTTTGATCCCTGGTCAGGGAGTTAAGATCCCACATGTCAGGCAAAGCTGCCAAAAATTTAAAAGTAAATAATAAAGTCAAGAGCTAACTGTTCTTACAAGACTTTATTAAAAAGGAAGTGTGGGATTTGGACAGTCATGCAGAGAGGGAGGCATACAGGGGGGAGGGCTTCCCAGGTGGTGCTAGTGGTAAAGAACCCATCTGCCAGTGAAGGAGATATAAGAGAGCCTGGGTTGGGTAGCAAGCAGTGGGACATGAGTAAAGTGACACCCAGCATGCAGAGAGGGAAGGCAATACGAAGAGAAGGGAGAGAAGAACAGCCAGCTACAAGCCCAGGAGCTTTCCCTGCAACAAATCCTCCCCCTAGTTTTCAGGGAAGACCCATCCTGTTGTCTTCAACTTCCAGCATCAAGAGGCAATACATTTCTGTGGCTTAAGCCACCCATTGGGTGATAGTTTGTTATGACATGCTAGTAAATGAATACAAGAAGGACTGAAATAGACATTCTCATTTAATAACAGGACTGGGAGGTGTACAGCACACATTGGTTCACAGAAATACTGAAATCTACTGGGGCACATAGAACAGTTTCTTAATTGGAGTCTCCCTGAGTATGATTTTTTTTTTTTTTTTTTTTTNCTGGGTTTGTCACAGCTTTTCTTAGAAGGAGCAAGCACCTTTTAATCTCATAGCTACAGTCACAGTCTGCAGTGACTTTGGAGCCCAAGAAAATAAAGTCTGTCAGTGTTTCCATTGTCTCCCCATCTATTTGCCATGAAATGATGGGAACAGATACCGTGATTTTCATTTTTTGAATAAAGAATATTTTACATTATTTTACAGTGGTGATACAGGGATAGAACTGTGATCGGCTGAAGCCTGTCTCCTGCAAATTCTCATGGTGGTGTTCTAACCCCCAGTACTTCAGGATGGGACCTTGGTTAGAGACAAGGCCAATTCATATAAGATTGATTAAGATGAGGTCATACAAGAGGGAGGGTAAGTCTTTAATTCAATATAACATAAGAAAGAGGGGAGGGGCTTCCCTGGCTGCCCAGTGGTTAAGACATCACACTTCCATTGCAGGGGGCACAGGTTTGATCCCTGGTCAGGGAGTTAAGATCCCACATGTCAGGCAAAGCTGCCAAAAATTTAAAAGTAAATAATAAAGTCAAGAGCTAACTGTTCTTACAAGACTTTATTAAAAAGGAAGTGTGGGATTTGGACAGTCATGCAGAGAGGGAGGCATACAGGGGGGAGGGCTTCCCAGGTGGTGCTAGTGGTAAAGAACCCATCTGCCAGTGAAGGAGATATAAGAGAGCCTGGGTTGGGTAGCAAGCAGTGGGACATGAGTAAAGTGACACCCAGCATGCAGAGAGGGAAGGCAATACGAAGAGAAGGGAGAGAAGAACAGCCAGCTACAAGCCCAGGAGCTTTCCCTGCAACAAATCCTCCCCCTAGTTTTCAGGGAAGACCCTTCCTGTTGTCTTCAACTTCCAGCATCAAGAGGCAATACATTTCTGTGGCTTAAGCCACCCATTGGGTGATAGTTTGTTATGACATGCTAGTAAATGAATACAAGAAGGACTGAAATAGACATTCTCATTTAATAACAGGACTGGGAGGTGTACAGCACACATTGGTTCACAGAAATACTGAAATCTACTGGGGCACATAGAACAGTTTCTTAATTGGAGTCTCCCTGAGTATGATTTTTTTTTTTTTTTTTTTTTGGCCCGTGTCAGCTCTGCTCTCAGAACTGTAAGCTCTTCACTCTGGAACATACTTCCTTTGCCATAAGACATGACTCACTTTTTCCAGTTTAGTAACTTTCTCANTTTTTTTTTTTTTTTTTTGGCCCGTGTCAGCTCTGCTCTCAGAACTGTAAGCTCTTCACTCTGGAACATACTTCCTTTGCCATAAGACATGACTCACTTTTTCCAGTTTAGTAACTTTCTCATCCTGCTTCCTGAAGCCCTGTCTCTGTTGCTTTAATCCAAGTATACAAAGCTTCTGCTAGTGTAATTATATTAAAACATTTTATAGATTTGCTATGAATCTTACTAGCGTTTATTCCATTATACAAAGTCTATGCCCACAATTCTCCAGCTTGGACTGAGAGTCTGATTCTGTGAGATAACACCCTTCTGTTGGTTGAAATCCTTTGGGTCTAGTTGAGAGAGTTTACTAGACATACCCTTAAATCATTTTGAAGTTTTAACGAAGGGCCTTACAGCCACAGTCCTGGCATTGTTCTTTGTTCTGAAGCTATTTTTCACTTTGAGAATATTTTGCCATCTAGAGAAGCTGGAAATAAGAGCTGGTTTTATTTTCAGATCCAGCAAGACCTGACTCTTTTATTGCTTCAAAATTCTGCTTTCAAAAGTATCTACTACTTTATTTTAGCTTATGTATCCATGGATACCTTATCATATGTGACTGAAACATATTAACTGGCATTTTCAAAGTTCTTCCTAGAAATTTCCTTAGTCAACCACTCTACTTCATTAGGTATCTTTTCTATTTTCCACCTTATTGAAGAGCACTGTTGTTTAGTTGCTAAGCCATGTCTGATTCTTTTGTAACACCATGGATTATAACCTGCCAGGCTCCTTTGTCCATGAGATTCTCCAGGGAAGCATACTGGAGTGAATTGCCAACTCCTTCTCCAGGGCATCTTCCCTTTCCAAGGATCAAACTCGCATCTCCTGTGTCTCCTGCACGGGTGGGTAGATTTTTACCACTAGGCTCCCAAGGAAGCTCATTAAAGACCATAGGGCTGTCAAAATTTCTGCCACTATGTAACACAAATTTCTTTTTCTTTAGTAGCCAATAGCAATTTTCTCACAGCCTTTAAGGCTTATTAGTAATCAAGAACATCCTAGATTTTGCTCAGCATAGAGTATAGAAGAGAATGCCACACGTCTAAGGCTTCTATTTTGGCAGTACCCCAATTTCAGGCACCAGACATGTATCAGGTAAAGTTTGATCAAGCAAAACAGAAGTAAGAATGATATGGACTAAGAGATTTATTATGGGAATTAGACTTTATTTATTTATAAAAGCATGGGAAGAAGTCTACGATTCTAGCAGTGGGAATAAAATGACCCCATAGGGTCACTGAGACCCGTAGGCAGGAAATACAACCAGAAATGAACCAGGGAAGAGTGAGGACGAGAACAGATTAGAGGCTCTGGGGACAAATCCAGACCATAAACTCCAACCCACCTCTTCTGACTTTGATGGCACCAGTGATCTGGGATTGAAATTATTGTCCTTTGCCACGGAGCTACACACACACACACACACACACACACACACACACACACACACCACAATTAGGACTCAAAGCTGAAAAACAAGGTCCAGTGGAAGCTGAAGGAGCTGGTGGAGCTGCAGACACAGCTGTTTTTCAGCTCATGCCACAAGTCCTCAGACAGAAGTGGGGTGTGTGAGACGCCATCTCACGTGGCACCCCACGCCTTTGGAGAGTCAGAGCCACCTTCTAATAAAATAATGCTTGAAGGGAAGGCAGTTGTGCCTTGTTCATACAGCCGAAGGTAATACAGGAACACACGTGGATTTAAATCTGGATCCTGTAATGATTCACATGACTCACTTTTTAAAAAACTCTTAAAAAAAAAAAAATGAAGTATGGTTGATTTGCTTCCCTGGCTCAGATGGTGAAGAATCTGCTTGCAATACAGGAGACGTGGGTTCAAACCCCGGGCCAGGAAGATTCCCTGGAGAAGGAAATGGCAATCCACTCCTGTATTCTTGCCTGGAGAATCCTATGCACAGAGGCGCCTGTGGGCTACAGTCCATGGGGTCACAAAGAGTCGGACACAACTCAGTAATTAAAGAGCAGCAACAGCAGCATAGTTGATTTATAATGTTGTGCCAGTTTCTGCTGTACAGTAAAGTGACTCAGGTATATACATATATATGTTTATTTTTTAACACATGCTTTTCCATTATTGTTTATCCCAGGACACTGGATATAGCTCTCTGTGCTATACATTAGAACCTTGTTGTTCTTCCATTCTCTAATAGCTTGCATCTGCTAAACCCAGACTCCCAATCCTCTCTCCTTTCCCTCCTCCCCCTTGGCAACCACAAATCTGTTCTCTGCGTTCTGTGAGTCTGTTCCTGTCTTGTGTGTGTTTTGTCACACAATGCACTTTTTATTAGGATGCCAAACTCCATGAGGACGTAGGACCTCCTAGCGCAATGTTTTTTTTCTCCATTAATAGGATAGTGAAGGATTTGTTCTTATGGATTCTCAACTTTTGCTTTAGTTGCAGGAAGCTCAGAGTTAAACTGTGATGCTCAGTTTTTAAAATTACGATTTCTCAGTGTTCTCTGGCTTCATAACTACTTCCCCTTCATTATTGTTTCTTCTTTTAAAAAAGTTGCTCATTATTTTAATTATTTAATATCTAATTTTGTAGGCCATCTCAAATAACTCTTGAAAGTAGGTTGCGTGTAAATAGACGGTATTATTGTGATCATTGTACAGATGCTGCAAAGCTTTTGTTTCTTTTCTCTGTCTCTCTTTGGGAGGCTTTCTTTCGTCATTTCTCTCTTCTCTCTCTCTCTTTTTTCTTTCTTGTGTGCACATCTTACTTCTTAGAATGGAGAAGGAGAACTTGGACTAAATTCAGGTGTTATTATATGATTTTTCAAGGGAACAAGGTCTAAAGGTTCATTTTCATTCAACAAAATTTTACATACAATGAGGAAAATACTAAAAGATCCCAGAAGAAGCGTGGCTCTTCCAGAGACATCACAAGGCAGAGATTTTGGATATGTCAACCAGTCTTTAGTTTATCTTATACAAGTGTAGGTTAATCGCATTATGCAAAGCCAGGAAGAAGGAATATGATAAATGTTAGATTCTCACTGAGACTTAAAATTCTGGTACTTCCCATAAATTCCGAGTCATCGCTGGATTTCCTGACACTGCAGAACAGGACAAGATACATTGCTAGTGACTTTAAGTAAATTACAGAATTTTGTTCATCTTTAAAAACAAAGCTGAAAGTTGTGACATTTAAAAAGTGTTCATGAGGCCTCATGAAAGAACTCCCAATTAAAGAGGAAGAAAATGGCAGCTGTGGACCTACACATGGGTCTTGCTTTATATTTTTTTAATAAAGATCTCCTTGCCTAGAATAATATTGTTCAGTTCAGTTCAGTTGTTCAATTATGTCCGACTCTTTGTGATCCCACGAACTGTAGCATGCCAGGCCTTCCTGTTTATTGCCAGCTCATGGAGTTTACTCAAACTCATGTCCATTGAGTCAGTGATGCCATCCAACCATCTCATCTTCTGTTGTCCCCTTTTCCTGCTGCCTTCAATCTTTCCCAGCATCAGGGTCTTTCCAAATGAGTCATTTCTTTGCATCAGGTGGCCAAAGTGTTGGAGTTTCAGCTTCAGCATCAGTACTTGCAATGGACATTCAGGACTGATTTCCTTTAGGATTGACTGGTTGGATGTCCTTGCAGTCCAAGGGATAATTAGAAGCCACAGAAGTGGGAGGCTGAGGAAACACACACACAAACACACACACACACACACACACAAATGCAGATGCAAACATACACAGCTTCTCTACTATCACTTTGCACACATTTCTGCTTCCTGGCATCTAGCTTCATCTAGCCAAGTCACAATAATGTCAAGGGGGTCGGGAATAAGCACACACCACTGCCTTCCCTCCCTTCCTTATTTTTCTTTTAGTATTCCCCAATCTCTCTTAGTTACTGCTTCACTAGATTTGAAGTTCCCTGAGAACCTCATCGGGATCTCAGCCATTCATTCATCTCCCACAATGATTTCCATAGTCCAACACAGATGCTAGATATACGATCATTAAAGGAATGAGTGATATTGAATTGAAATTGTCTTAAGCATCCAAAATCTTGTGTGTTTCTGTGAGTGGTGTGTGTGTGGTGGGGGGGTAGGGGAGAAGGAGAGAGAAGAGAAAATTTATTGATGCAGACACCATGAAATTTATCATGGTGGGAGACAAATGAATGGTCTTCCCTTGTGGCTCAGATCGTAAAGAATGCTCTTGCAATGCAGGAGATCTGGGTTTGATCAGGAAGATCCCTGGAGAAGGGAATTGCTATCCACTTCAGTATTCTTGCCTGGAGAATTCCATGGACTGTGGAGACTGGCGGGCTACAGTCTATTGGATCGCAAAGAGTAGGACATGACTGAGTGACTAACGCTTTCACAACACTTTACTGCTTCAAGAGATATCATCAGCTAGAACCACTGGCTGTCCTTGACGGCTACAGTGCATCTATGCCGGCTTTTAGGAAATGAGTTAGTTTGTCTCTGAAAATCAGCTCCACATAAATAATAGCTGGAAAATTAAAGCAATTAAATACAGATTCCAAGACTGAATTGTAGAGCACAAAATTATGTACTCTCATTTTTTTTCTTCTGATTCATAAAAAAGAAATTTGAAAACCTTTTTCCCCCTCATCTCTCTAAAGCAAAGAACAACTTTTCAGATTCAATAATAAAGACAGTTAAACCACAGAGACAGAAAATCAAGGATAATAAACACCTAAATACTCTGGTTCAATTGTGCAAAGAAAGATCCACTCTAGGGGTTAATTGGAACAGAATACAATTGATTCTCATTATTCTCTGCCGTTATGGTCTATGAAGTCCCCATGGACACCCAGTGAGAGAATACTGAATCACTGCTTCTAGAGGAAATATCCTGTTAGGTTCCTGAGAGCCTCTGGCCACATTTTTATCAATCAGTCAATCAACATATACCTGACTTTATGGTACATATTTGCTTAACAGCATCTAACATTCATTGTAGATTAATTAATATTGAACTCACAGCCAGCAGCATTCTAGCTCATGTGCAAAAGAAGGTTATTTAGCTGATGTTTCCTTTCTAATGGAGATCAGACTGGACAACACTTAGTACTATGTATGGTAGCTATTTTAAAATAGCACAATCACCAATAAAAAGCACAAACGTGTGCCTCCAAGGAGTGCCCCCCAAAAGATGCTTGTTTATAGTCTGAGCGTTGCAACAAAAAGGCACAGTATCTCCTTGTTCGACCTCAGATGGGCATGTGTGTTGAGCTATATATGCAAATTTTTTTTGGTCACTTGCAGTCTGCAAATGACTGTGAAAGTGCCTTGCATATTGATGTGGGGTTTTAGATCAATTTTAATGAGTCCATGAACTGACAGTACAGAATCCATGAATAAGGAGGGTTAACTGTATATACATTAGTGGGCAAATTGAGATGCTTTAAGTTGAATCTAATTCTCAGTCCCATGTTTATAATCGTGACTATTCTGTATCAGAAGGAAGCAGAAAGAGATGGTTCCTAAGGCCTGTTTCTTATAGCAATGAGAATGCTTTCTAAAATTGCCTAGAACGTTTACACCCAGTGGCATAAATGGGGAATAAAAAATGCCAACTTGACAGGTGAACAGGGCAACCAAGTTCCTCTGCTGCTGCTGCTAAGTCGCTTTAGGGAACTGTTACTTCTGTGATGTTGGAGGTGTCCCTTGTCTGGTGTGAAACACTGGACACTGTTTCTGAAGGTGAGATAACGATCCTCTAATTGGGCAAAACCACAAGAAATCTGGATCTTGCTTTTGGATAAGCACCCCCCCTGCCCCCCCTAAAAAAAACACCAACTCAAACTCCAGAGAAATAGAACTGTCCCTAGGTTGAGTTCTTAAAGAGCCCTAATAAGTCTCAGTATGGAACTTTATTTTCAAGAGCTCCTCGGAGCTAGGCCAAGCAGTCTGTAAGCAAGCAGCGCTAAAATCTAAGCAATGAACATAAGACAGCATAGCAACACTCTGTGATGCTGGTGTTTTTATCTCCATTCGATACTAGAAGGATTTTGTTGTTTGGAAGGTTGTTAGAGGTGTTGTAGAAATGAAGTGTCACGAAAGTTAANATGGTTGGATGGCATCACCAACTCGATGGACAGGAGTTTGAGCAAGCTCCAGGAGTTGGTGATGGACAAGGAAGCCTGATGTGCTGCAGTCCATGGGGTCACGAAGAGTCGGACACAACTGACAACTGAACTGAATTGAACTTTTCATTCATAAGAGGAAACACACACACTCCAATATCCTATTACATCCACAATTGTAAATCAAGGAAAGATAAGATAGCCAGACATCAAGACGCATGCAGATGAAGTTTGTTAATCACCACAATGGGGAATGGGAGGGAAGCACCCAGTTTTGATAGTGAATTCCTCACAATAGTCTCAAGAACAGCTGTCCTTCCAAGAAACAATCTCTGCCCAGCTCCTACGAACCAGGACTCACCAGCATGCACAGAATCTCAGTGACAATATTCTTAACCTTGTACATACAAATAAATTACAGGAAACCATATCAGAAATTTAGTATTTCCTAAAGTAGAAACTTTCTTAAAGTTTTGGCTTTTTAAAAAAAGTGTGATCAAATGAGGGGTAAAATCTGTATATTTTCCTAGAGGCTAGCTCTCTAGCTCTTTGTAGCCTGTTATTGGCCTCTGAGCCATTCTTGGAAAACTATGCTGAAATAAAAATTAAATAATGTATGTGCAAGTGCTTTGAAGAGATCAAGACAGTCTGAGTTTTAGGAAAGATAGCAACAGTCTTCTTTTCTGCAAAGTCCTCAGGCTGTGAGGAAGAGTTCAGAAAAAGCAAGGGTCTCCTAGAACAGAAGGAGTTTGCATTTGCCTGCAGCATTTGTTTCTTTTTAATATATGCAATGCTCTGAAATAGCATCTGATTCTCTTTTCAAAATATTTGCAATGGTTTTCTGTAGGATAAAGCTTATGTTTTTTAGTTGGAGTGCTTACCTAAAGTTTAGTATTTAAATTCAAGTGTTCAAAGTTCTAGGGCATCCCCTTTGACTCAGATGGTAGAGAATCTGCCTGCAATGCCGGAGACCCCAGTTCGATCCCTGTGTCTGGAAGATGCCTGGAGAAGGGAATGACAACCCACTCCAGTATTCTTTCCTGGTAAATTCCATGGACAGAGGAGCCTGGGAGCCTACAGTCTATGGGGTTACAAAGACTCAAACATGACTGAGACACTAACAAAATTCTAAAATAAAATATTTGCCTACAGGTTGGATTTTCTGGAAGTTTTAGTAAAAGAATGTCATAATTATTATCACAAAATGAAACCAGATATTATAGAGGTAGACATTTTGAAAATTATCCATAGAAATTGTTATCATAAAACTTCAAAATGTTTCCCTTTATAGTCAAAGGAGAATAGAAGTGTGAATGAAAAATATTGCCTGCTCTATCAGCAAACAAAGGATGGTGAGGCCATCCAGCCCTCAGCCCCTGTGACTGCTAATGGTGAGCCTTGAGGGGACTCAGGATGGAGACCAAACAGGCTGCCCAAGGCCAAGCCCTCAGTTTCTGCAGTCATGCCCAGCTGTGCACCCTGCAGGGACTCAGGATGGGAAATAACAGGATACAGGTTCCAGATAGCTGGTTTACAGATCAAAGGAATAATTTCAATGAGCCCAGACTCCTGCATCTTCCTTCATACAGAAAAGTTCCAAATTCCTTAACTAGAGAAGTCCGCTGCTGCTGCTGCTAAGTTTCATCAGTTGTGTCTGACTCTGTGCGACCTCATAGATGGTAGCCCACCAGACTCCCCGTCCCTGGGATTCTCCAGGCAAGAACACAGGAGTGGATCGCCATTTCCTTCTCCAATGAAAAGTGAAAGTGAAGTCGCTCAGTCGTTTTCGACTCTTTGCTACCCCATGGACTGCAGCCTACCAGGCTCCTCTGCCCAAGGGATTTTCCAGGCAAGAGTACTGGAATGGGTGGGGGGAAATGATAACCTGTTTTTATGGAAGACTGGCACCCCACTATTATTTTCCNTTGCTACCCCATGGACTGCAGCCTACCAGGCTCCTCTGCCCAAGGGATTTTCCAGGCAAGAGTACTGGAATGGGTGGGGGGAAATGATAACCTGTTTTTATGGAAGACTGGCACCCCACTATTATTTTCCCATTAGTGGCAAAACACATTACCTAGGTAAAATACATACAACTTCTCATTTTCATCCTATTTACTGTCTTTCCAGTTTAGCCTGAATATCCCCAGAGGAGACGACTTTTAATATTCTTTATTCCCGACACACCATCAAGCGCTTTGGAACATTGATGACAATACGTGGACAGCCTTTTAGAAATCATTAAACTGAGTTTCTCCCTTTATAAATTAGAAAAGAGAGACCAAAGAAGAGAAGATCTGGAGGATAAGATAGAAGAGTGATTTTCATTGAATGTCTCTCCTTTACTTCTGGTAGGGATTACTTTTACATGAAGCCTTACAGCAACTGAGAGAGAAAGAGGGAGAGGTTTCACTATGGCCTGTGACATATAGATTAGGTCAGAAATATGGAATTTTGTCTAATAGAAAGATCACTTCTTTCTGGCCTCTGGGGACCTTTCCTGCAGATCTGAAAGAAGTTCTGGTATTTCCTGAAAGCAGGAGGCACTGCATTCTTTACTCATCTCTCCCAAGCACTAGTTTGGCCTTTCATTTTTAGCATGGATTTATATGTGTCTGGAGTTCTACCCGTTCTGATGCAATACCATAAACCTCACACCCATCCTTTGAAACTTTCTCTACACTCATTTTCCGAGAGCCTTACATCACCACTAACTGTGTTTGTTCAGGTGCGTCAAGCCTCTTTAATTAGGGGGATGTCATTTGAGAGGTCAGCGGAGGGTGAGCTTTCGTTGAGAACAGTAAAGATTTTGGGGGAGGTGAGACGGGGGGAAAAGAATTTCTTCCTCATTCTTAGAAGAATAATAGCATTGATGTATTATGCTGGTATATATAATAATAGCATTGGTATATATGCCTATTGGTATATGCACCCTGTATTCTTCAGCTCATTGAATCCTCATAACAACCCTACGAGAGAGAAACCGGGGCCCAGAAAGATTAGAACTCACCGAAGTAAGCCAGCGGAATAGCTGTCACCACCTGTATTTGGGCCCAGGAAGTCTGGAGCTATGCTTCCACCCTTGATACTGTTCATAGTAAGTCTGAGGTTCTTTCTTTATCATGAAGAAATAAATAACATGAATAAATAAAATCAGTTTAGAAGTTTAAGGTGTAAGAAAATTTGTCGTCAGTGAAGCTTAAAGTGGTAAAGGCAAACTTTTATTACTGATTTAAATTATTTCTGNGCTTCCACCCTTGATACTGTTCATAGTAAGTCTGAGGTTCTTTCTTTATCATGAAGAAATAAATAACATGAATAAATAAAATCAGTTTAGAAGTTTAAGGTGTAAGAAAATTTGTCGTCAGTGAAGCTTAAAGTGGTAAAGGCAAACTTTTATTACTGATTTAAATTATTTCTGTGCTCTGAACTGGTCATATATATATATATATACACAACTTTGGAGAACTTTTGGAGAAGAAATTCATTTGTCAAAGCAATTCACAGCTGAAGCATTTACCCAAGTCAAAAACTCGAATATTCCTGGCTCACCTAAGTAGATGGTATAAAAGCCTTGTGGAAAGACAGAGTATTCATCAATAAAAGAAACCTCAGATGATTGCTTGTGAATGAAGTTCCACATGTACCGAACATTAAGTATGAACTGTACCCCTTAAATGGCCCAGATTCTCATACCTGGCGTTTACATTTCCTGCAAGAAAGAGATTCTCAAGGAAGGAGTAGCAGGTAACCTGATGAAAGTTGATGTTTTCTGACCTGTAAGATGGATAGGATGTGAGTGAGGCCAAGAACTAGAAAAGGAACAGCCCCGCAGAAGACACTGGCAGGAATCCAGGGAAGGCTTGGCACTCAGAGTAGATGGGGAAGAACACGGCCATGAACGGTGCGTCGGGAATCTAGGACTGACCAGAAGTGAAAGCTGGAAAAAGGAGAAGTGGAAAATGACCTGAAGTTGGCAACCAAGGATGGAGTGTCAGTGACAGGAATAAGCTAGCGTGGGGTGCATGGGCTGCAGGCTTGGAACTGTGACCAAGGGATCTTTGTATCCCAGTTCCCATCACTTAGTGATTTCCCAGTAAATGCTGGGTATGAGAACAAAAGAATGAACTTGAAATTTTATTTCTTGGGAAAGAGGAGTCACTTTTAGGGGAAGGTGATGTGCTCAGTTTTGTGAAAGGACTTTGAGGCAAGAAGTGTATATTTCAAGCTTCAGTATATTTCAGGCAAAAGTACCACAGATTAGGCGGCTAAAAGGACAGACATCTATTTTCTTACAGTTCTTGCAGGCAGAACTCCAAGAGCTAGGCGTGGACAGGTTTAGTTTCTTCGGAAGCCTCTGCCCTTGGGTTCAGAGGGTCGTCTTCTCCCTGCGTCTTTGCAAGGTCTTCCCTCTGTGTTGACCTGTGTCCTGATTTCCTCTTTTTATAAAAATATCAGTCAGGACTTCATTTTACTGTAATTATCACTTTAAATGTCGTGTATTTAAATGCAGTCATATTCTGAAGGTATTGGAGGTCAAGAGAGATGGCTACCCCAACACATATTCCACAAGAATTTGGGAATTTAAGATTATAACCTGGGGAAGAGGACCAAGCTGAAGAGTGATCTGAAGAACATAAGAGTGGATTAATATATACAATGAAACATTACTCAGCTATAAAATAAAATGAAATAATGCCATTTGCAGCAACATGGATGGACCCAGAGATTATTTATACCAAGTGATATAAGTCAGACAAAGAAAAATATCATGACATCACTTACATATGGAATCTAAAAAAAAAAAAAAGATACAAATGATTTTGTCACATGATAGAAAGGGTTTTATAATATAAATAAAATGTAAAAATAAAGCTTATTTTACATATTACCAAACTGTCTATGATTTATGGACTTTAAAAGCATCTTTTTTCCTGCCACGCTGTGCAGCGTGAAGGATCTCAGTTCCTGACCAGGGAGCGAATGTACGTTCACTGCAGTGGAAGCATCGAGCCCTAAGCATTGGATCTCCAAGTGAAAGCCACTCATTCGTGTCCGACAATTTGTAAAACCATGGACTACACAGTCCTTGGGATTCTCCAGGCCAGGATACTAGAGTGGGCAGCCTTTCCCTTCTCCAGGGGATCTTCACAACCCAGGGATTGAACCCAGGTATCCCACATTGCAGGTGGATTCTTTACCAGCTAAGCCACAAAGGAAGCCCAAGAATACTGGAGTGGGTAGCCTGTCCTTTCTCCAGTGGATCTTCCAGACCCAGGAATTGAACCAGGGTCTCCTGCATTGCAGGCAGATTCTTTACCAGCTGAGCTACCGGGAAAGCCCAGTTCAGTTCAGTTGCTCAGTCGTGTCCGACTCTTTGCGACTTCATGAACTGCAGCACGCCAGGCCTCCCTGTCCATCACCAACTCGCGGAGTTCACCCAAACCCATGTCCATCGAGTCGGTGATGCCATCCAACCTCTGTCCCATCCTCTGTCGTCCCCTTCTCCTCCTGCCCTCAATCTTTTCTAGCATCAGGGTCTTTTCAAATGAGTCAGCTCGTCACATCAGGTGGTCAAAATATTGGAGTTTTAGCTTCAGCATCAGTCCTTCCAATAAACACCCAGGACTGATTTCCTTTAGGATGGACTGGTTGGATCTCCTTGCAGTCCAAGGAAGTCCCAAAACCATTTTTAAAGCCATTTGTAGTTGCATTTTATTATAATCAGAAAAAAATTGTCCGCATGATATTCTTTGAAATTTGTCTTAAAGATAATAACATAATCTTCTTTTGCAAATGTTCTATATACTCTATAGCTTTGGCGTATAATATTATAACCATGACAACTTCGTCAGGTTTGCTAGTTATTAGCCTATTCAAATTGTCCATATGCTCACTGAATTTTTTCTTTTGTAGATTAATCATTTACTGATAAAGTCATGTTTAACTTTCTAACTATATAAAAAAAAGGGTGGATGACACCAGGAGACATATAGTCTTTCATACCAACCTGCTTGTAATAGAAAATATATGTGTGTGTGTGTGTGTGTATATATGAATAAACATAGGAGTTTCTCAGATAAGATTTGGGATCCACTGAATCTAGGTGGGTCCAGGAAATAACTCAGAGAATGAGCTAAGTTGTTATTAAACTCACAATTTAAACAGCATCTATCAGAGGAGTTCCCAACCTCTGCCCTGCTGTGTGGGTTTCGGGACCATTATTCAGTCAAGCTACACCATGTTCCCAGGAAAAGACTGATAAAGCAAATGGATGCGGTAAGTTCCTGGACTCCAAGAGAGATGTTAGGTATATGATTGTCACCTGAAATATTACTGGAACAAGACCGGCACTAGTTTCTCCAAAGACCAATTTGTGGGGCTATTGCCTCTTAAAATCAAAGGCTTCCCAGGTTGTGCTAGTGGTAAAGAATCCACCTGCCAATACAGAAGACATAGGAGATGAAGGTTCAATCTCTGGGTCTAGAAGATGCCCTGGAGTAGAAAATGGCAACCCACTCCACTATTCTTCCCTGGAAAATCCCATGGACAGAGGAGCCCGGCAGATTACAGTCCACACAGTCACAACGAGTCAGACTGAGAGACGGAGCACATGCTTACACACAAAATCAAAGGAAGCTTGTAGTCTCTTCCATTCTTACATCTTCCACTTTCCTCTCTGTTCTAATATGGCATTTGTAGAAGGGAATCTGGTAACATTGTAACCAGCAGTATTCTCCCAGCAACTAGCTCTCAGATTTGTATCAGTCATGGCTACTATTATGATGCCAGTGTTACAAAGTTAAGTTCAGTGATTTCTAGATTGCCTTAGTGATGAGGAATAAAGGAGGGGGGGGAAGAAAAACAATAGTGGCATGCCGCTGCCAGGAGAAGCCGTAATGTTGATTTTCCTGTTTGAAGCAGTGCTGTTCCTTGGTCATTGTCTCAGGAAGGTGTAGGAATTAAATGTAAAATAAATACTCTCTAAAGGCTTCTCCTTACATAAGAGACCTTAAACAAAGACCTACAAACATGGCTTTTTTTTTTTTTGCATAATTTGGCCCTTGCTGACCTCTCCTGGACACCCCTGGCTTCTCAGCCCTAAATAGAGATGCTCCTGTCATCACCTGTCCCCTACCTGAGCCCATCCCATCTCACCAATTTCTACCATTCTGGAGATTTCAGCTCCAATATGATGTCACATATACTGTGAACTGACTCCTTGGAAAAGACCCTGATTCTGGGAAAGATTGAAGGCAGGAGGAGAAGGAGACAACAGAGGATGAGATGGTTGAATGGCATCACTGACTCAATGGACATGAGTTTGAGCAAGATCCTAGAGTTGGTGCTGGACAGGGAAGCCTGGCGTAGTGCAGTACATGGGGTTGCAGAGTCGGACACAATTGAGCGACTGAACTGAACTGATGATGCCACAGTTGAAAGTCATACCAAGTAAGGTGCTTCTGCTTATATCCTTTTAGAACCCAAAGTTAATTTTCCTTCTTAGCTCTTGTTAAATATGACTGTTTGTTTAATACCTAGCAACTTCACATACCAGTAGCTCCGCAAACGACAGACATCTACACTCTTGACCAATCTTTTCCCAGTGTCTAGATCGGTGCAGAATCTAACAACCATGGAATAAGCACATAATTAGTGCAACTATTTCTTTGCCTGTAGGTATTTGATGTCTTTTTAGAATCTCAGGTTTGTATGTTTACTTTTAATAGAAAGTTGCATGGAATGGTGGAAAGACCACAAGTTATGGAACTAGACACACAAGTTTACATTGAACCACTGTATTTTATTTGTCTAGATTCAGATGAGAGAAATACCAGTAGTTGATAATCAGTTCTCATTCTCTTTGGCCTTTTTGTTTTTTAAAAATACAGTTTACAGTCTTGCTTACAGGGTCTCATTACCATCTTTCTAAATTCCATATATATGTTAGTATACTGTATTAGTGTTTTTCTTTCTGGCTTACTTCACTCTGTATAATCGGCTCCAGTTTCATCCATCTTGTTCGAACTGATTCAAATGTATTCTTTTTAATAGCTGAGTAATACTCCATTGTGTATATGTACCACAGCTTTCTTATCCATTCATCTGCTGATAGACATCTAGGTTGTTTCCACGTCCTGGCTATTATAAACCATGCTGCGATGAACACTGAGGTACACGTGTCTCTTTCAATTCTGGTTTCCCTGGTATATATGCACAGCAGTGGGATTGCTGGGTCATAAGGCAGTTTTATTTGCAGTTTTTTAAGGAATCTCCACACTATTCTCCATAGTGGCTATACTATTTTGCATTCCCACCAGCAGTGTAAGAGGGTTCCCTTTTCTCCACATCCTCTCCAGCATTTATTGCTTGCAGACTTTTGGATCGCAGCCATTCTGAGTGGTGTGAAGTGGTACCTCATTGTGGTCTTGATTTGCATTTCTCTAATAATGAGTGACGTTGAGCATCTTTTCATGTGTTTGTTAGCCATCCGTATGTCTGCAAAAGAGACACAGATATGTAGAGTGGACTTTTGGACTCTGAGGGAGAGGGAGAGGGTGGGATGATTTGGGAGAATGGCATTGAATCGTGTATACTATCATGTAAGAAACAAATCGCCAGTCTATGTTCGATGCAGGATGTAGGACGCTTGGGGCTGGTGTATGGGGATGATCTGGAGGGATGATGTCGGGTGGGAGGTGGGAGGGGGGTTCATGTTTAAGAGCTCATGTACGCCTGTGGTGGATTCATGTCAATGTATGCCAAAACCAATACAGTATTGTAAAGTAAAATAAAGTAAAAATTAAAAATTAAAAAAAATTTAAAAAATAAAAAATACAGTTTATTTTTAACGAGCCATATATGTACTTTTAAAAGCATTCTGTTTTTTGTAAAAGTCTTTATTGAATTTGTTACAGTACTGCTTCTGTATTATGGTTTTTTTTTTTTTCCCACAAGATTTGTGACATCTTAATCCCCCAACCAGGGATCGAACCTGTGTCATCTGCATTGACAGGTGACATCTTAGCCACTGGACCACAGGGGGAGTCCCTGACCTTTTGACTGAGTGTTCACTTTTACTTGAAATTACCCCCTTGGCTTTGTGCTCTCACTGTCTCTCCTCCTAAATATCTAACACTTCCTCAGTTTTCTTTCCTTTGTCCCCAGAATTCCACTCTGTGTTGTATTTGTACTCAGCACCCTTTATACAGAGATCTCATTTTTCCTTGTAATTTTAACATCCCTGATATGAAATTTTCAGCTGCCTCATTGATTCCTTCATAAAAACATAATAAAGAGTATTGCAGTTAACCCCAGAATAATGCTCCGTAGCTATTTGCCCATCACTTGTAATTCTGCTAATTGCTGTGGAAAATGTATTTTTCACAGTACTGGTACAGGCTCAGAAGGCAACTCCACTCCACTACTCTTGCCTGGAAAATCCCATGGACGGAGGAGCCTGGTGGGCTGCAGTCCATGGGGTCGCTACGAGTCAGACACAACTGAGCGACTTCACTTTCACTTTTCAGTTTCATGCATTGGAGAAGGAAATGGCAACCCCCTCCAGTGTTCTTGCTTGGAGAATCCCAGGGATGGGGGAACCTGGTGGGCTGCCGTCTCTGGGGTCACACGGAGTCGGACATGACTGAAGCGACTTAGCAGCAGCAGCAGCAGCAGNTCATGCATTGGAGAAGGAAATGGCAACCCCCTCCAGTGTTCTTGCTTGGAGAATCCCAGGGATGGGGGAACCTGGTGGGCTGCCGTCTCTGGGGTCACACGGAGTCGGACATGACTGAAGCGACTTAGCAGCAGCAGCAGCAGCAGCAGTACAGGCTCACTTACTTTGTAACATGACAATTCCTGTATGTTCAATATACAACATCCATTACAAAAAGAAACATCTGATGTTTCACTGAATTATCTCAGAGATCACAGATCTCTTCTAAACCATCCATAGGACTTTCTCAGTGTAAATACTCTTCAATCAGATAGTTAGACAACTTTTCAGGGCACTCAATTCCATAGGGAGGGAGGGATGTATTCTAAAAATAATTCCAATATAAGAAATGTCATCTGGACATATTTCTGTGTTACGGAAGACATCCCCAAACTTACTAAAACTCTCTGAATTGGAATAGCCTTTCTTGATGGGGAGGATAATGAATTGGCTGATAATGATCCAGCAAAAATCAAATATGCCATTGATCAAAGAGAAATGATTTTTAGTTTGTTTGAAAAACTTCTGCTAAGTGAATGCATTTTCTTTGATAAAAAATGTGTTAGTTACACTTTGAGCTTCAGATTGCAAGCTTTGCAGTGAGCCGTAAGTTATAAATAAATATGATTTTAAGTTATTCTGTAGCCCTAGAGAGCAAGAAAGACAAAAACTAAACAGGCCACTGCTGCGGAGGGCGTAGCTGGATGCCTTAGGCTTGGAGACTTGACATTCAAGGTACTCTGCTGTGCTGTGCTTGATCGCTCAGTCATGTCTGACTCTTTGCGACTCTATGGACTGTAGCCCGCCAGGCTCCTCTGTCCATGGGGATTCTCCAGACAAGAATACTGGAGTAGGTTGCCATGCTCTCCTGCAGGTGATCTTCCCAACCCAGGTCTGCTGCATTGCAGGTGGATTTTTTTTTTTTTTTTTTACCATCGGAGCACCACTGAAGCCCCCAAAATACTGAAATGGGTAGCCCATCCCTTCTCCAGATGAACTTCCTCACCCAGGAATCGAACAGGGGTCTCCTGCACAGCAGGATTCTTTACCAAGCAGAGCTACCAGAGAAGCCCCCAAGGTACCTGGCCCAACAATTTTCCGCTGTCATCTCTAAGATGAGCTGCTCTATGGAGACACCTGGAGACCAGGTAAATAAGAAGGCAAAATTGTCACCATGGTTCTTCTAAACACCTACCCACCTAAAGTCAAAAGACTAGACTTAGGCTAGACATATACTGGAAAAGCAGCTATCTTCAAGGTTAAAGCCTAACTTTTTTCTAAATAGAAAAAAAAAAAAGAAGAAGAAGGAAAAGAAAAGAGAGAAAGAAATACTGAAAACAAGTTATACTTAATACTATCCCCAATCAGAAATCAGTTGTCCAACATAGTTACATACTGAGAACTTGGAAGCAAAGCCTCTATGTAACTGTAAAGGATGGCGCCTCCACTGAGATTTAACCACTTGACTTGTACACAAAACTTTTGGGCATTTATTCAAGCCTATTTATTGCTATTTTATACCATATTAAATACATTTTCATATTTGAAAGCTGAGCCAATATCAGTTTAAAATACAGACCTTAGGATAAAGTCAGGCCCCAGTTTCAACAATGACATAACTCCTATTTGACAGACAAAGGGAAAAACTACACAAATCAGTGGTATCTCAAATAACACGGAACATGTGATATTGGGGGATAGACAGGGATCTTATCCTGAAACACAGGTGCTGAGGAAGCAATGTACGATAAATAGCATCAAACCCTGCCTGTCATTAGGGAGGCCTGGTGTGCTACAGTCCATGGGGTTGCAAAGAGTCGGACATGACTGACTGAACTGAACTGAACTGCCCATCATAAGACACCAAGAAAAATTTAATTTAGAGTCTTCTGTGAAAAAAGAGAGCAATTTTAAAATTTTATTTAAGATGGATGCAATTCAAAGTTTGGTGTTTAAAGTAGTCTTCAATAAGTCATAAGTTTGTCTGTGCTATTTATTTGCTCTCGTTTCCAAGCGCATCCTCTGCCCTCTGTTCTATACTGTTGGAGCCAGGGTTTCCCTTGTCTTTTTGCTTCTGATGAGGATCTGACAGCAGGAAGCAGTGGGAGACAGAATGGAAGAAGGAAAGAAGAAGGCAATTTCTCCTGTTTCCAGTGCCCATTAGCTTTGTTCAAGCAGCAACAATCATTGGTTTCAGCCTATTGACGCTCTTTAGCACTCCTGGTGTCTTCCTCTGCTGGGTTCTTCCTCAATAACCAATTCACAAAGTAGCACAGTTAAGTGGCTGCTGTCCTGTTTTGTTTGGGGATAACTTCTCATGCAGCTATAGGAACCAGAACACCAGACTCTTTTCTTTCTTCCCTTCTTTTTCTTCTTTCTTACCTTTCTCTCTCTTTTTGGCCACACCATGCATGGCGTGTGGCATGTGGTTTCTCAACCAGGGATCAAACACACAGCGCCTGCAGTAGAAGTAGACCTCCACAGAAGGTGCTCAAGTAATATTTTATGGAATAAAAGAGTAAATGCTGAGAAACTAGATAGGAGAATCTGGGGGCAGTACACCAACAGTATTCTCCACTTACTCGCAAAGTTTGCTTTACTTTGGCCCTAGAATGAAGAATCAATCCAGGAAACAGTTCAGAAATCACATTCCACTACATAAAGTAAGTTTTTTTTTCTTTTCTTTTTAACAAAGAGGAAGGCATTTGTCTTACCTTATGGTTGAGTATGCATGCTTCTTAATTAATTCTCACATTTCTTATACTTTCTTATCCCATCACCTCAAATTTCCTTTTATTCTCTTCCATTTGCAAGACTAGGCTCAAGTTTCATGCTATTTGAAGAATTTCTAGAAACTGGTGTTAATGAAGTGCTTATGATAGCTCATCATCCTAGAATTAGTAGTCTTCTGAGGGATGATTATTAAACAAGCTTTCATTTTTAGTTGATTAGCGTCAATGTTCCAGATGAAACTCAGGTTTTAAATATTTACATGAATAACAACAGCAAGGTGCACACTTAGAACCCAGATCTTGTTTTATAATATCTTTCTCCAGCCAAAGAAGCAAAAGCTCCCTGGAGAAATGGCTGATTGCTGGATTAAGGAAGGAAATGTATAAGATGGGTCTGGGTCATCTTACAGTTTCAGAAAGTACAAAACTGCTCAGAAGTTAAAAAGTCCAAACTGATGGAGGTATGTTGAAGGAAGATGAGTGCCAAAGCAAAGAACTCCCAACAGTCAAAGCCAGAACAGTTTGAGCAGCAGAATAAATAATGTAGTGCCTGTGTGCTTCGTCACTCAGTCATGTCCTACTGCTTGTAACCCCATGTGCGATAGCCCGTCAGGCTCCTCTGTCCATGAGATCCTCCAAGCAAATACTGGAGCGGGTTGCCATTTCCTCCTCCAGGGAGCTTCCTGACCCTGGGGACTGAATCCACGTCTCCTTTGTCTCTTGTGTTACAGACAGATTCTTTATCACTAAGCCATCGGGGAAACCCCAGATAAAGTTGTATTGGATTATAATCAAAAAGTACAAAATAAATGTCCATGAATTCATATTTATTTAAATAAGTGGGTGAATAAATAAATAAATGGAGAGAATAGATGTTTTCTGTGCAGAGAAATTCCAAACACTGAGATAGATACCCCACTAACAAGCAGTGTACTAGACCTTTCAGCTCCTTAAGTGTGGTTTTAACAGAACAATTTATTTCCAAGGAGGATAGTATAGAAAGAGATAGGAAAAAAAAAAAGGTAACTCGACAATGATGAAAGAAATTAAAAAAAAATTAGTAAATAGAAAGAGATCCTATGTTCATGGATTGGAAGAATTAATATCGTTAAAATGTCAACACTACCAAAAACCATCTATAATTTCAGTATGAACACTATCAAGCTTCCAGTGGCATTTTCAACAGAAATGAAATAAATAAATAAATAAATAAAAGCACTCCTAAAATGTATGGACGCGAGTCTGAGTGAACTCCGAGAGATGATGATGAACAGGGAGGCCTGGTGTACTGCAGTTCATGGGGTTGCAAAGAGTTGGACACGATTGAGCGACTGAACTGAACTGAAGCAGCTAAAGAAATCCTGAGAAAGAAGAACAAAGGAGGAGGCATCACATTTCCTGATTGCAAGCTATACTACAAAGTTATATTAATTAAAACAGTGTGGTGCTGGCATAAAACCTGACAAATAGACCAAAGAACAGAATCAAATGCTTAGAAATAAACCCAAGTATATCGTCAGCTAATATTTGATGACAGAGCCAAGAATATTCAGTGGGAAATGACAATCCTTTGATAAATAGTACTGGGAAATTGAATATTCACATGTAAAAGAATGGACCTTAAAACCTGCCGTATACCACTTGTGAAAAGATAATCTACAGAATGGGAAGGAGTATGTGTAACCATATTTCTGAATTTTAAACCATATTTGTAAACTTGTCAAATAAGTGGTTAATACCCAAAACATATAAAGAGTTGACACAATTTAACAGCAAACAACAACAAAAAAAAACACCTAATTAAAGAATGAGCTAGGGACCTGAATAGACATTTTTATATAGAAGATATACAAATGGCCAATAGGTACATGAGAGTGATGCTCAACATCACTAATTGTTAGGGAAATGCAAATTAACACCACAATAAGATATCAGCTCCTGATTGTCAGAATGGCCACTATCTAAAAGGTAAGAGATAATAAATGCTGACATGGATATTGAGAAAAGAGGGTCCTTGTACACTGTTGGTGGGAATGTAAGTTGTTGAAGCCACTGTGTAAGACAGCATGGGTGTTCCTTAACAAATTAAAAATAGAGCTAGCATATGATCCAGCAATTCTACTTCTGGGAATATACCCAAAGGAAAGAAAAACACTGACTGGAAAAGATATGTGCACCCTCATATTTGCCACAATAGCTAAGACACAGAAATAATCTAAGTGTCCATCAATGAATGACTGGATAAAGAATATGTAATGTAATATTTTTCAGTCATAGAAAAATGAGAAAACCTTACTGTTTGTGACAATGCAAATGAACCTTGAGAACATTATGCTAAATGAAATACATCAAATGGACAGAGATGAATATTGGTATGTTAGGACTTTTATGTGAATCTTAAACAAAAACATAGAAAAAGATATCAGATTTGTGATTACCAGAGGTATAGGGGTAGTGAAGAAAGGGAGGGTTGGAGAAGGTGGTCAAAAACTACAAATTTCCAGCTATAAGGTAAGTACTAAGGGTGTAAATATACCTCATGATAACTACTGTTAACACTCTTGAATGATATGTAGAAAAGCTGTTAAGAAAATAGATCCTGAAGTTCTATAACACGGAGAAAAGTCTTCTCTTTCCTTTTTATTGTACGTACATGAGACAATGGATGCAAACTAGGCCTACCGAGGCAACATTTGACAATATATGCAAACCAAGCCATCATTCTGTACACTGGAACTTTATGCAGGGATATGTGTCAATTGTTTCTCAATAAAACTGGAAGAGAAAAAGAATAACTTTATAACAAAGAAACTGGCATCCACTACTTGTGTGTGTGTTAGTCACTCAGTCATGTCCAGCTCTTTGTGACTGCATGGACTATAGCCTGCCAGGGCCCTCTGTCCATGGAATTTTCCAGGCAAGAATACTGGAGTGGGTTGCCATTTCCTTCTCCAGGGGATCTTCCTGATCCAGGGATCAAACCTGGGTCTCCTGCATTGCAGGTGGATGCTTTACCATCTGAGCTATGAGGGAAGTCCAGTTGATCGAGATTAATTTAACATCAGCATCATATTCACATGGTAGTTTGTACCCATGACATGACGTGATAAGAAGGGCACGTGATGACGTGATGAGATGGTGATGATGTGATGAGAAGGGCACTTTATCTCCACCATCTTTCCAGGAATTAGCCCAGTCTGTTGGAGACTGGACTATTCAATACAATGAATATCCAGCATGACATCCTGGAATAGTAAAAAGAGATGAGGGAAAAGCTGAGGATGTCTGAATTAAGCATTTTCCATAATTAGTAACAATGTATCAATATCAGCTCATTAGTTGTGGCAGAGGCACCATACCAATAAAATATCATAACCATAACAGAAAACAGGTTGGAGTCAATGGGACCTGTCTGTACTACCATCATAATAATTTTGTAATTCTAAAACTGTTCTGAAATAAAAAGCTTATTTTAAAAAGGGTTCAAATAAAAAGACGTTGACAAAAGTTTTGATAACATAAAAAATAAGTGTTGACAAAACTCAAAAGAGTATCTTCACCACGTGCACAGCTGTCCTGTTGACTTCTCCACGACTAGGTTTACGAGTTGAGAATCCATACATGCCTACTCAGAAAGGGTAACATTAAAATCCTGCCGGGTTTGGTGATGAATAGTCTGGAGGCTGCCATAGCTGGCCTGTTCCAAGAATTTAGAAAAAGGAACTTAGTTATCTGCCCACTCTTTTCTTCATTAAGTTTAATTTATGGACCGTGGGTTTCAGTAAAGTGAAATTTTGAAAACAGCAGCAACTTGTTCTACAGAAAAGGGATGGCATGGGGCTGCAGCCCACGATGCTCAGAAACAAAGGGGAGATACAATTACTGAAAGAGACTAAGGGCATTGCATTGTTGAGAAGGCTCAGCTCGGAATAAATACACCTAACTATCCCCACCTCTTCGCACTTGGTCCAGTCCAAGGAGTAACCTCGAAGGTACTCGATTTTCATACTTGCATTAAGCTTTGTGAAACAAACAGCAATTAAAAAAAAAATGGTTAAAGGAGAAATGTATCATGCAGTTGCAAGAATTCAAATAATTTTTCGATTGCAATATTTAAAATAAACTCCAAAAAGAAAGCATAGTAATTACTAACAGGAAAAGTCTATGCCCCTTTCCAGAAGTGACCTTGAAAACCATCTCTGTATTACTTGAGCCATATGTCTCTATTAGAGGACTGGAAAAATAAATGAAGACCTCATAACTGAGGAGGGGTGAAAACCGTCATTCAGTGAGACATTTTCATCATGGAGCTTTATGGCTTTACACTTACTCAGGTCAGTTTGCTTAAAAGTAGGGTCCTGAAAATGAATCCAATTGAACAATCAACTTATTCAACAAATTATTAAATTTGTTAAATTTGACAACTAGTTTAATTAACTTTTTAACAGTCAGATGTTTAATAGTTAATTTGGCAGTTAACTATTCAATAAACTATTTTTCAAAGTTTTCCTTTAACTTGAAACCTTGCCCTGACTTCCGCAATCCTTTCCAGCAAAGCTCACCTGCATCCACTTCTACTCCAGCCTATTAATTTTTTATGAAGGTAGTGGGATTTTCCTTTAATCACTGGCATAGAAAAAGTTATGGCATAGTGCCAGATCCTATAGAAGTGTAAAGCTTCTAATAACCTCTCAGGCTAAGGTAAGTACAGAATCAAAGGCAGTGGCAGGACTTAAATCCGCAAAAATAAGGAGACTAATAAGCACAAAAGGACAAGCTCTCCACTGACAAATAAAATGGCAGGAATAGGAACAAGAGACAATGTTGAGGCAAACGCTGGATAGGGGCTGTACATGAGTGTGTGTGTCTGTGTGTGTGTGTGCACGTCCACGTGTGTATGCTTAGTCACTCAACTGCGTCTGACTCTTTGCAACCCCATGGACTGTTACTTGCCAGGCTCCTCTGTCCATGGAATTTTCCAGGCAAGCACACTGAAGCAGGTTCCCATGTCCAACCTCAAGGGATCGTCTCAACTCACGGATTGAACTCATGTCTCTTGGGTCTCCTGCACTGGCAGAGGGGTTCTTTCCCACTGCACCACCTGGGAAGCCCCAACTCAGGGCTGAAACAATATCAAAACTTTGGAATACTCTCAATAACTGGCACATAGGATTAAAAAAAAAAAACCTAATCTATTGGCAAAATGACTTTTTGCAAATTGACCACTTAGTTCTCTTGACAACATCATGCAGTCTCATCATGAAACAAAACAGGACTCTTTGGACTTTACCGAGAAGACGTAAGAATTCATTGGGAAATAAATGTTCAAACTGCCACGCACATAATCCTATTTCTGACTTTTCTTCCCAGCTTACCGTATGCCCTTGAGTAAGAGCCCAGAGTTGCTGAGTTTCAACATTTCTACTGATTTAAAGAAAGAATAGGAGAGAGAGGACATTTTCTCAACTTCTGAGTAATATCACCTGATGTATAATTACTGCCTGCTTTGTTGCTTGAAATGAACCCACTCTGACCCCAGAAACCTCTTTAAAAGAATAATGGGACTAATTAGTGATCTATTTTGTTTATATTTGGGTGTATATGTCAATCTCAACCTCCCAATTTATCCCTCTTCCCCTTTTACCCCCTGGTAACCATAAGTGTGTTTTCTGTATCTGTGACTCTACTTCTGTTTTGTAAATAAGTTCATTTGTATTCTTTTAGATTCCACATATAAGTGATATCACGACATTTGTCTTTTTCTATCTGAGTTACTTCACTCATTATTATAATCTCTAGACCCATCCATGTTGCTACAAATATCATTCTTTTGTTCCTTTTATGGCTGAGTAATATTCCATGGTATATATGTACATATTCTTTACCCATTCCTCTGTTGATGGAAATTTACATTGCTTCCGTGTCCTGGCTATTGTGAATAGCATTGCAATGAACACTGGGGTGCATGTATCTTTTCAAATTATGAAGAAAACTAATAAGGACCTACTGTATCGCACAGGGAACTCTACTCCTCAATAACGGCCTATATGGGAAAAGAATCTAAAATAAGAGTGGACATGTATATGTATAACTGATTCACTGTGCTATAGCCCTAAAAATAACACAGCATTGTAAATCAACTCTACTCTAGTAAAATTTTTTTAAAAAAAGAATAATGAGATTCTTCAGTTATAAAATCATCCAGGAACTGATAAAGACAGTGAAGGATATGTTAGGAATTTATGTATCACCATGCATACATTTTATAGGCTAAATTCCCACATTTTTTAGAATAGTAACATGAAGTTTTATCTTATTCTATCAACAGGATTCTGTTGGAAAGGAGAAAAGGCTGGAAGGAGGTGAGGCAGAAGCAAAAAGAGGGGATGGAAGGATGTTGTGTTACACTCTTGGTATGGCCAGTGGGAGCCCAGCGTTGTGGCCACGACAAGGCATTTTCCCACTTTTTCCCACACTAGTCTCCCCCAGGAATAACATCATCACTGTTTCCTAAACACACTGTCCTTCATCTGATCTCTTGCCACAGTTGCCTTTTCACTCTAACTTTCTGAATTCCACCTATTTTCAGGGTCCAGTTGGATGGTCCCTTTCCAAGCATTTCCCACTCACTCTCTTATCGTCTTTTCTACCCCTTCCATCACGTGGGTTTAGGAAAGAAACTCGTCTGAATTTTGACCCCTTTTAGTCTGCACAGGGGCTTCCCCAGAGGCTCAGTAGTAAGGATTCACCTGCGATGCAGAGAAGCAGGAGGCACAGGTTCCATCTCTGGGTCAGGAAGATCCCCTGGAGAGGAAATGGCAACCCACTCCAGTATTCATGCCTGGAAAATTCCAGGGGCCTGGGAGCCTCGCATGCTACAGTCTATGAGGTCGGAGGGTTAGACGCGGCTGAAGTGACTAAGCACGCAGTCTGCATGACTTACTTGGAAACTGAGGAGCAACAAATGGACGGGACATGATGCTTTTCTGTGTGTTCACTGAAGTACAATGTCTTGCAAGCCCTTTATGTTTCAACATTTACAGCTGTGCTGGACCCAGTGCACACCTGCTCTGTGAATGCCTGCTGGGTGAACATATAGGTTAATGAATAAATGAACCATGAAAGGATGCCCTGAGCTAACAATTGCACGTAAATGCAAGAAACATGAGGATGCACAGCAAAGAATCTGAGCAGGAGCTTTTCCTTGGCCCAGCATGCTCCTTCCCACAGAGTTCTCAGCTTTCTTTAGAGATCAAAACTCAGGTTTTTTTTTTTGTTTTTTTTTCAGGGTGAGGGTTACCTAGTGACCAGTAGTTAAGAGTCCACCTGCCAGTGCAGGGGACATGGATGTGATCCCTGGTCCAGGGAGGTCCCCTGTGCTGCAGAGCAACTAAAGTCATAACTACTGAGCCCCTGATGCTAGAGCCTGTGCTCTGCACCAGGAGAAACCACCGCAGTGAGAACCCAGTGAAGCACCACGATGGAGGGGAGACCCCGTGCACCACAATCAGAGAAAGCCCACGTGCAGCAAAGAAGACCCAGCACCGGCATAAATAAATAGAATAAAAAAATTTTAAAATATATTTGAAGAACTCAGTTGTTTCGAACTTGTCATGGCAAAGAAAGTGAGAGGACTTCAAAGGAAATATGAATGATTCCATAAACGTGGATCCTCACATTAACAGCCCTTTCTGGACAATAAAAAAAGTCACCGGAGGTGAATCTAAAATAAGGTTCCTTTCCCAGAGCCCAAGAGAAAAATAACTCTTGAACATCTTTCTTTAATTAAGTCCACATTCCTAGGAATGAGGAGCTCAAACGACTCCATTTCCTGTTTATGTAAAAATTTTTTGTCACTGGAAGCAGGGAAAAATATTCATCTTGTTGACCTTCTCATAAAGGTATCACCCACTCACCAATGCCCTATGCTTTCAAAGTATAATTTGTTAATGTCACCACTGGTCACGCAAAGATCGGATGAGGCAAATTTCATGTTTTCTTTGCGTCCTGCAGTTTCACAAGGGGAAAGATTGCACTTGCCTGATACTTCGTCTTGTTCCGTGTCTAAGGTTTTGGAAAACACACTGTAAAGTTCCACCTGGCGTCTGTGAGAGTGATCCCTGGACTCGGACAGGTTCAGTCCGTTTGTTTTACCTTTTTGTCACACCTTGTGGCATTCAGGATCTTAGTTCCCTGACCTCATCCACCTGCAATGGAAGGGGGAGTCTTAACCCTTGAAGTGCCAGGGAAGTCCCTGGATAGTTTCAATGTTCTGAAGCAAGTCTGCCTGCCCTTTTAGTGACCTTCTTTGTTGTAAACTGAACCAAGATTAATAACTGTTTACTTGGCATTTGTTCATTGCCTGCTTTGAGCTGGTAAATGCCCAAACTATGCATTTGTTCAAACTATATTCTTGTTCTGCCAACACACTGTAGAGATAGTATCATCTAGAGCTGGCTGTCGTTCCCACTGACTCCATCCTTCAGAGGACGGGACAGCATGTAATTCTAGTAATTTGCTCAAGACAGAACATTTATAACATGCATCCTTCTGCTTTCTATGCCCAGAGAGATTACACAATACTTTACCAACAATGCATTTTTGAAGGAATTTGTCTTATCTCTTTTGTTTGGAAATAACTTAATACTTACTCCATGTTTTATCATTCTCTCCCTCTTAATGTATGTATGTGAATTCTTTTTTCAGCCATTTGAGAGTAAGTTGCAAAAACAATGCCCTTTTTCCTCAGGCTGTATTTCCTAAAAACAAGAGCATTCTCTTACAAATCTAGAGTACATACAGTTTTCCAAATCAGAAAATTTACATCAGTGCATCTCCGTTTTGTAATCTTCAGGTCTTTGGCAAGTTTTGTCATTTGTCTTACTACTTTATAGCACAAGGATTTTATACTTTTTCTCTGGTCCAGGAGTCAAGGCACGATTAATGTTGCTTTCGATTTCCGTTCAGTTCAGTCACTCAGTTGTGTCTGATTCTTTGAGACCCCATGGACTGCAGCACTCCAGGCTTCCCTGTCCAGCACCAACTCTAGGAGCTTGCTCAAACTCATGTCCATCAAGTCTGTGATGCCATCTAACTATCTCATTCTCTGCTACCCCCTTCTCTTCCCACCTTCGACCTTTCCCAGCATCAGGGTCTTTTCAAATGAGTCAGTGCTTCGCATCAGGTGGCCAAAGTATTGGAGTTTCAGCTTCACCATTAGTCATTTCAAAGAATATTCAGGACTGATTTTCTTTAGGATTGACTGCTTTGATCTTGCAGTCCAAGGGACCCTCAAGAGTCTTATCCAGCACCATAGTTCAAAAACATCAGTTCTTCAGAGCTCAGCTTTCTTTATGGTCCAACTCTCACATCCATACATGACTACTGAAAAAACCATAACTTTGACTAGACAGACCTTTGTCAGTAAAGTAATGCCTCTGCTCTTACATATGATGTCTAGGTTGGTCATAGTTTTTCTTCCAAGGAACAAGTGCCTTTTAGTTTCATGGCTGCAGTCACCATCTGCAGTGATTTTGGACCCGAGAAAAATAAAATCTGTCACTGTTTCCATTGTTCCTCCATCTATTTGCCATGAAGTGATGGGACCAGATGCCATGAGTTTAGTTTTCTGAATGTTGAGTTTTAAGCCAGCTTTTTCACTCTCCTCTTTCACTTTCATCAACAGGCTCTTTAGTTCTTCGCTCTTTGCCATAAGGGTAGTGTCATCTGCATGACTGAAGTTATTGATATTTCTCCTGGCAATCTTGATTCCAGCTTTAATTCATCCTGCCAGGCATTTCGCATGATGTACTCTGCATATAAGTTAAATAATCAGGGTGACAATATACAGCCTTAATATACTACTTCCCCAATTTGGAACCACTTCGTTGTTCCATGTCCAGTTCTAACTGTTGTTTCTTAACCTTATAGATTTCTCAGGAGGCAGGCAAGGTGGTCTGGTATTCCCATCTCTTTAAGAATTTTCAAACTGGATTTAGGAAACGCTTTTGGTTTATTTGGGTCTTTATGTTCTATAATTCAAAATAGTTCCTAGCCTCTCATGGTCTTTCATGACTCTCATAGTTTTGAAGAGTAGTGGCTATTTATTTGAAGAATAATCCTTAATTGGGAATTTTCTGGACCTTATGTTTAGATTGACAGAACACCCATCAGGAGGTATCTGCTTGTCTCATGAATGGTGATGCTAATTTCATTTATTTTGTTAAGGTTTCTCATCAAATTTTCACACACTGGTTTAGTATTCACTGATGATTCTTGACTAAAACAATTATTACCGTGGTGTCAAATAGGGATTTTCTGACTTTATCATGCCGTCTATATTTGTTGTTTGCCTTTCTACTTTTAAAAAGGACTTTCCCATAGACCTGGAACTTACAGCATTGTTAATCAGCTATGCTCCAATAAAAAAATAAACAGTTAAAAAAAAGGCTTCCCCCTTTTGGTTATTTATTACCAGTGTATGTATTAACATTCATATTTAATATGGATTTGTGACTTCCTATTTTGCGTGTCAAAACCAAATTATTATTTGACACCCAAATTTGGTTGGAACCTGTTTAAACAGGCTCCTGCATCCTTCTGATAATCCCATTATTCTTTGAGCACTTTCTACTTTTTGATACTGTCAACTGAATAATTAGTCACAGCCTGAAAGTAGAGAGTGTGTTATTGGGTGGGAAAATCTTAGGACTTAGGTAGCCCTGAGAGACTGCTCTGAGGAGGTGAGAGAGGGAGTCAGGTTATATGTGCGTGCTCAGTCGTGTCTGATTCCTTGCGACCCCATGGACTGTAGCCCACCAGGATCCTCTGTCCATGGGGATTCTCCAGGCAAGAATACTGGAGTGGGTTGCTATGCCCTCCTCCAGGGGATCTTCCCAAGCCAGGGATTGAACCCATTTCTCCCGCAATGCAGGCAGACTCTTTACCATCTGAGTCACCAGGGAAGCCCAGGCTATATACAAGCTTGCAACANAGATCTTCTCTCACTTTTTTCTGCCCTAAATTGTATAGACGCTGCTGATCTTACTTCTAAATTTAACTGACCTTTTCTATTCTTGGAAATCTAGGGGAAAAGAGACCAGTCCCTGTTTCTCAGGAAAAGAATAAGGGGCTATCCAATAAATGAACGGTTATTTCTCAAGTTGGTAGCTTAAATATGAATTTGATTTTATTGATACAATTGCCTTCCAGATGAATGATAAAAAGTGGTTTTAGGAAAATTTATGACTGAGTTATAAATGTATGCCCTCATCAAAGATTCTGAAGCTTTATTTTATTTTCTTCCTGTGACCAAACACAATTCATCCACAATTCTTATCAATATTTGTGTGCATGTGTTCAGTTGTGTCTGATTGTTTGTGACCCCATGGACTGCAGCCCACTNTGATAAAAAGTGGTTTTAGGGAAATTTATGACTGAATTATAAATGTATGCCCTCATCAAAGATTCTGAAGCTTTATTTTATTTTCTTCCTGTAACCAAACAATTCATCCACAATTCTTATCAATATTTGTGTGCATGTGTTCAGTTATGTCTGATTGTTTGTGACCCCATGGACTGCAGCCCACTAGGCTCCTCTGTCCATGGAATTTTCCAGTCAAGAATGCTGGTGTGGATTGTGATTTCTTCTCCAGGGACAGCAGTTTGGTCTTCTGCCATGCAACAAAGCTGTGCTATATTTCTCTTTTAAATTTTACTTCTTTTCCAATATTCTTTCAACGAAATTTTCAAAAGTATAGCATTTGAATTTTGAATACAATGAATAACCATATATTTCCTAATCAGGTTCAGCAGATTTTACCAATTTTTTATCTCTTTTATTGTATATATATATATAGATGAATTAATTGTATATTTAAGAAATCAACTGTATGTAATTGTATATTATTTTTATTTTATTGTTGCTAAACCATATGAAAGTAATGATTTAGATGTAATGATAGTTCATTGTGAGATAGTCTTCGAAGAGGTAATTCGTGAAGATTAAGTTAACAAAATATTTTGGATTAAGATGGGCCTGAAATCCAATGACTGGCATTATAAGAAGAAGAGAGGACACAGAAAAGAATGTCATATAAAGAGAGAGGCAACAATTCAAACGATATAGCTGTAACCCAAGGAATGTCATGGGTTACTGGGAGTCCCTTGTAGCTAGAAAGAGGCAATGCGGGATTCTTCCTTCGTGCCTTCGGAAGATGCATAGTCTGAATGGACACTTTGGACTTTGGATTTTGGATTTACAGCCTCCAGAACTGTGAGAGAATAAGTTTCTGATGTTTTAAGACACCAAGTTTGTGGTAATTTATTATCTATACTTTCTTTAGGAAACCAATACAATACTTTAGCTCAATAAGTGATGCTAATAATCTATTGGTCAAAAATGAACCACCTAGCTGAAATTTCCTGAATTTAATAATTGTGAGTGAAATAGAATAGCTGTTTTGAGCATTAAGTTTGGGGCAGATTGTTTTGCAGCAATAAATGACTACATCAAAGTTTGGTATCTGGAAGTAAGCAGACCAATAACATAAAGCATGTGGAATCTACTTTGGGATCAAATAGCAAGCAGAAATTGGAGGGGTGTTAAGGAGACAGTTGGTAAGGACTTGAAGGACAGTGAGCAAGATGTTACTGGAATTTGGAGAAAGACAAGGCTTATAGTAGCAGAATGTTTTATTGGAAAATGGAAAGGTTATCTAATTGACTAGAGAGATTGTTGAATGTGAGCAGTTTGTTGAAATCATCTACTGGATTTTTCTCACCACCTGTGATAAAATATGAGGACTGAAGGTGAAACTTGTAAGGAAATGTACAGTTTCTAAGCAGAATTTATTGGCACAACAAGATAGTCTAAGGCAGTTTAGTCAGAGAGCAAGAACTTCTCCAAGAAAGTAATGGCATAGGGCAAATATCAAATCCACACCATAAAGACAGAGTTCAAAGGTAAAGATGTCAAGGGTGGAATGCAAAACTGCTTAGAAGACAGAAAGATATAAAGTAGTGTGTCATAGACCCTCTCAGCTACTTTAAACTTTCTCAGTGTTTTAAGAGTGAAACATTAACTCTGTTAATATTAAAAAAACCTTCTAAGAATCTTTAAGGTGTCATACTATCATAGATTTTCAGGGATCAAAAGGTAGAGAAGGGCTTTGATTGAGTTGATTTATGTGTCTGAGTTGATTAACAGGAAACTACTGATGTTTTTAAAGGAAGTAACTAAAATTGGAGTAAAAAATTACAAAGGTAGTTCAAATTAAAAATAGTCCTTTGTACCCAAAATCTGTTACATATAAGATTAATAAGATTAATGTCTGCAAAAAGAAAAAGAAAAAAAAAAGAACTGTTCTTAGTAAATGATGATTTGTAGTAGGTGGGGGAAAAATCACAGACAGTAGAGNGGAGAAGACTCTTGAGAGTCCCTTGGACTGCAAGGAGATCCAACCAGTCCATTCTGAAGGAGATCAGTCCTGGGATTTCTTTGGAAGGAATGATGCTGAAGCTGAAACTCCAGTACTTTGGCCACCTCATGAGAAGAGTTGACTCATTGGAAAAGACCCTGATGCTGGGAGGGATTGGGGGCAGGAGGAGAAGGGGACGACAGAGGATGAGATGGCTGGATGGCATCACGGACTCGATGGACCTGAGTCTGAGTGAATTCCGAGAGATGGTGATGGACAGGGAGGCCTGGCGTGCTGCGATTCATGGGGTCGCAGAGTCGGACACGACTGAGCGACTGAACTGAACTGAACTGAGTCCGGTCTTCCCAGATGACTCAGTGTAAAGAATCCGCTTGTCCAGTAGGAGACGTGGGAGATCAGTGTCAAGTAGGACCCTGATCTCCTGGGTCAGGAAGATCCCCTGGAGAAGGAAATGGCGACTGGCTCCAGGATACTTGCCTGGGAAACCCCAGGGACAGAGGAGCCTGGTAGGTCACAGACCAGGGGGTCACAGAAGAGTCGAACGCGACTGAACAACCGAGCACCAGGCACCAGAGCTTGAGTATAGTTCCCTGTGCTTTGCAGCGAGACCATGTTTATCTGTTCTGTATATAGTAGTGAGTATCTGTTAATCCTAAACTCCTAATTTATCCTCCATTCCACCCAGGACACTCATTCTCACATTTTACTGGATTAAAACAAAAATCTTTCAGTGATAATGTGGTTTAGAAGTTTGATAGCCTTCATGATATCAACATCCATATATTGTAAAATATGTGCTCCCGCCAGGGGAAGAAGGTTCTCCATGTCTTACTATGTTGGGTCATAATAAGCAACCCATAAGATTTGGTTTTTAACACGCATTAATGGGAGATTTAGGAAATAGTAAGACTTTTATCAGTTCAGTTCAACACATATTTACTGTTCATTTGAGACCAAAAATGGGACTTCCTTGTGGCTCAGCTGGTAAAGAATCTGCCTACAATTCGGGAGATCTGGGTTGGATCCCTGGGTTGGGAAGATCCCCTGGAGTGGGAAAAGGCTACCCACTCCAGTATTCTAGCCTAGAGAATTCCATGGACTGTATAGTCCACCGGGTCGCAAAGAGTCGGACACGACTGAGCAACTTTCACTTTCACTTGGAGCCAAAAAGAATTAGGGCAGAGGCTTTTTGACGTCTACAAACTCACCATTCCAAGGTGAGAAATTTTCCCCAAGTTTTTAAACTACTTTCAGTTGCCTCCTTTGCAGGGTCAGAGGACCCAGTGCCTATTTCAAGGGCACCTCTGCAGTTTTCTAACCCCGCCCGCGCCCCTCCCCTCCCGCTCCTTAGGGTCTCCCGCCTCTTGGTCCCCTTCCCTGGGTCCTTCTCAGCAGCGTTACTCCCAGGGTGCATCCTCGGCCCTTTCCTTCCAGGAACACTCACCTCACCTTCTCGGCAGGATCCTTGCCAAAGAGACTAAATATGCTCCCCTCCAAGACAGCAAACCAAACCCTCCCGTGGATCTTCCCNTCTTAATATCTTCTGCTTCTGTTAGGTCCATACCATTTCTGTCCTTTATTGAGCCCATCTTTGCGTGAAACTTTCCCTTGGTATCTCTGATTTTCTTGACTAGATCTCTAGTATTTCCCATTCTATTGTTTTCCTCTATTTCTTTGTATTGGTTGCTGAGGAAGGCTTTCTTTCCTCTCCTTGCTATTCTTTGGAACTCCTCATTCAAAAGGGTATATATTTCTTTTTCTCCTTTGCTTTTTGCTTTCCTTCTTTTCACAGCTATTTGTAAGCCCTCAGACAGCCATTTTGCTTTTTTGCTTTTCATTTTCTTGGGGATGGTTTTGATTCCTGTCTTCTGTACAATGTAAAGAACCTCCATCCATAGTTCATCAGGCTATAAGGCTTTATATTAAACTCTTCTGAGTAATGGTATTAGCTTTCTAACTTCATTCTATACCTTTCTTTTAGGCCGTCAGCTCTACCTCTAAGATTTTGATTGTTATCTGTGTTATCATGATTTAAAGACTAATTTTTTTTTCTGGCCCAGAATTCCCCACTCAGTTTTAGACCATTTTGCTAGATTTACTTTGTGTTTCCACTTTATTATTTCAGAGGTATTTCCAAGTCATATCCAATATTAGATTAATTCACCATCTTCTCTTCTTTGCCAGATGTTGTCTTTTTATACCATCAAAGTGAAAAGTGAAAGTCATTCAGTCATGTCCAACTTTTGGTGACCCTATGGACTTCTCCTGGCCAGAATACTGGAGTATTTCCCCTCTCTAGGGAATCTTCCCAATCTAGGGACTAAACCCAGGTTCAAGCAGATACTTCACCTGCTGAGCCACAAGGGAAGCCCATATACCTTCAAACCACATCACATTAGGTCCTCTTCCATTGTACTCTATTTCAGTGAACTATCTCTCAGTATCATCACAGAGTCATCCATTATAATACTTCCCATGCATTTTTATAAGTCATAAATTGGGAGGTCAACCTTGACACCTTTCTTCCTTACCCTCACATGCAGTATATACCACAAAATTCCATAATTTTTACCTGAAAACTGTTCCTCATCATATCATGTTATGATCTCTCAAATAGACAACTGTAATTCCTTTCTAAGNACATCAAGTGTTAGACACCCAGTCAACCTCAAGGATTGTAGCCTGCCAGGCTCCTGTGTCCATGGGATACTCCAGGCCAGAATACTGGAGTGGTTGCAGTTTCACTAGAGGATCCTCCCAGCCCAGGTATCAAAACTGAGTTTTATCACATTACAGCCAGATTCATTACCGTCTGAACCACCAGGGACATCAAAAATTATTTTAAGTAAGGAAAAGCAGATATCAAGTTAAGGAATTTAGTGTTCTTCTATGTATGGGAAAATACGAGAGTCTGGGATTACTGAAGTCATTCTTTTCATATGCACCTCAGCTATCTGGGGCCAGCATCCTGTTTTTTGATTTCTCACATATTCCCCCACCCTAAACTCTTCAGCAATAACCATGGAGTCAGGTGGTGAAGGGGGAGGGTGGCATCTGCCAGATCACAGGTACTGTTTTCCCTTTGAGGAGGCTCCATTCATTTTTGGAGACACAAAATCTCTGATGTCTGTTACCTCCTCATTTTCTGATATGGCAGGAGATTCCATTTCAAAGTATAAAATACCAAACTTATTAAAGATAAGTTTGGAATATATTTTTATACCAAAAAGTAAGGAAGTCCTCAAAGAATAATGGGATGTATTAGAAGGACACAGGAGCCTGCTTGAACAGGCTCCAAGGGGCCTTAGGGGCTTCTCAGGTGGCCCAGTGGTAAAGAATCCACCTATCATTGCAGGAGATGCAAGAGATGCAGCTTTGATTTCTGGATCAGGAAGATCCCCTGGAGAAGGGAACGGCAACCCACTTCAATATTCTTGCCTGGAAAATTCCATAGACAGAAGGAACCTGATGGGCTGCAATCCATGAGGATGCAAAGAGTTGAAAATGACAGCGACTGCACACACAAAACACCATAAGGGGACTTAATGTTTTTATTAGTAAGCAGTACTTAAAATACAGGATGTGGAGCTAAATGTGCTAACTGGCAATGTAACTGCTCTAAGAAACTCTCAGGAGGTTAACTGGACAGGGGTAAGAAAGATGTGTGTGTGTTTGTATATACAAATTTTCATTTATATTTATTTAAAAATCTATGCATTATACTTCAAAAACTGAGTTCTAACTGATAACCTCATTTTCAATCCAAGATATGAGTTCTCTAAATGAAAGTTCTAAAGATAAATGAAACTTTCATTTTCTAAAATGTTCAATTCCATTCATATCAATTAGAATGTTTCAGCACATGAATTAGAAACTCAAAATGGAATTTGATACAATGCTTGGAAAAATAAGAATATAATTAGATTTTAAAAAGAAGTTATTTGGGCTTGAAGTTCCATACCCAGTAAAGATATGTACTTTCAAGGTTAATATGCATAAATCTTTGGTAACTGCGATCCAAAGAGAGGCAAAAATCATGAATAAAAGGGGAATTTTCATGGAACTTGGAACACTATTTCTAAAATTCAAGTGAAAGAGAAACGTGTAAAGATAACTAAGACAGTTTTGGGAAAAAAAGAGAGAGAGAGTGGATTTGTTGTCTTAACAAATATCTTGATGTATTATAAGCTTTTAAATATCAAAGCATTGTGTCAGTTGAACAAATAACCACAAATAGGACAATAGAAAAAATATCAGAGTGCAGAAGCAGCAGTTATGTATACAAGAGAATTTCTTACATGATAAATGCTGTCTTTATATTGAAGAGAAATTCCAACACATTAGATAGTATTGTCAAAAACTAGTTACACATCTGGGAAAACATTAATCAGTAGTTTTCAACATTCACAGAAACACATTTTATATGGATTTTATGCCTTCATGTAAGAAAGTATGCAAATACAAGAAAAAAATGTGAAATAATATATTTACCAACATAGGGCATGGTTGTTCTTAAATTGGGTACATAAAGCAATTGATATAATGAAAACTATCAAGTTCAATAAAACTTCAAATTTTGTAAGATAAAACACAAGACAAAAATAAAAGAATTGTTTAAGTCATAGACTATAAGAAATATTGGTTGTAGTACTGTAATAAAAATTATTTTCTCACAAATACAAAAATCAAATAAACAATGTGCAATTCATAGGAAAACTAGCAATCTATATTAAGAAGAAATTCAAAAAGAGAAAAAACATAAATGGTCATTAAACACATAAAAACCTAAAAAAAAAGGTTTAGCTTCTATAATAATTAAGAAAAAATGCAAATGAAAATAGAAACGAACATTTTCCATCCAACAGTGTGGTAACACATGAAGTTTGATAAAACTGGGTTGGCTAAAAATTTTGTTTGAGTTTTCCCATACGATGTTATGAAAAACCCAAACAAACTTTTTGACCAAACCAGCAGAACATATTGGCAGATCCATAGAAATTGGTTGCCATAGGTGGGATGTTGGCATGGCTTTTTTATTGAAATTTTAATGGTATTAAAAGAAAAAAATGTATATCTTAGGTCTCACCAGTTTCACTTTCAAGAGAATTATTTGCAATGTTCTGATAACATATGCAGCAATATCAATTGCAGATTTATTGTTGTAAGGAAATATTAGAAAAATCCGGTGTCCATCAATATGGGAATTGCTATCAAACACTATACACAGTTAACATATATCTGTAAAGTATATTGTTTAATGGGGAAAAAAAAAGCAAATTTCAGAGTGAAATATATAATAATCTACTTCAAGAAGAATTCAACCAATACAAATTTTATGGATAAAACAGATGCATGTCAATATACAGAAACTTTTTAAAAGAATACATTTCACACAGGTGTAAAACCTGGGAATGGATTAAGGTGTGCATGTGTGTGCCTAGTCACTCAGTTGTGTCTGACTTGTGACCCTGTGGACTGGGGCCCACTAGACTCCTCTGTCCATGGGAATCTTCAGGCAAGAATACTGGAGTGGGTTGCCATTCCCTCTCCAGGTCATTTTCCCAACCCAGGGATTGAACTCAGGTCTCTTGCATTGCAGGTGGATTGTCTATCATCTGAGCCACCAGGGAAGCCCCATATTAAGGCATCGTAAAGTTTCATTTACCATGTAGCAGATCTTAGTGAAGGTCTGCATTCAAGAAGAAATGAGGGATGGCATCACCAGTAAGAAACTCAGTCACTATCATACTTCAGTTTAAATGTATTAGTTTTACAGGCTCTCTTGTATTTTTGGGTCCCACACAAGATTCCCCTCCACCACCATCAACTTTCCAAGAATTATTTTGAAATCTATAAGGTTTTTAAAAAGTAAACCCAACAACAAACAATATACGTTTGCATATGATTTATTTTCCTTATCTAGATGTTGACAGTTTGTCTTCTCCCATCAGAGCTTAAGCTCCACAATGAAGACAGAAACTTTTTTATTTTTACCAGTTTATTCCCAAAGCCTGGAAGAGAGACAGGTGCATTAATAAAAGTTTCTCTCCCATTTATGAATTTCAACAGAGATAAACTTGATAAATCATTATTATTATAGTGATAGTCCATGTTATTAGTGACCCTGCATCTCTGAGAGATGACAGAATTTCTTTTGTACCCATTTTTTCGGATCATCTGGTTCCCTGAGATCAGTTGGAAATGCCACTTCTCTCAAGAAATCAATGATAAATCTGTGTCATGGAAAAGAAGGTCCCTTAACATATGTTTTAAGTACTGTCACTGTCTCTTGTTGTTGATGGGATGTTGAGGGCCAGATAAGGCCCATCAGGGGTTATTGGTAGAACAACAAGGAGTGATAATACATATCTGAAGCCAATCCCAAGACACCTTTTGAAAAGGGAAGAGATAATAAATGAAACCAGAAATACAATTTGAAAGCAAGGGCAGTCAGAGTAAATAAAGTAAAATATATACATAAAGAGAAATTTTGATATCCATTTGAATAAAAAGATAGTCCCAGCATAATATTCATTCAGAAAGACAGGTAAGAATATGATATTTAATATAGATAAAAGCATCCTGACATTTGTTCAAGGGAAAAAACACTGCAGCTTCTTTAATATTTATCTGTTGACGACAGGTACACGTAGATGCAGCCAGACGCGTGCTATATTTAATGGAGATTAGCACCCTTCTGAAAGTTAACAGCTCAATTGACAAAGCTCTAAAATGATTTTTGTTTGAATTTTATGGTCAAGAGACTCAGCTGCTTGGACTAAAGGAGACTGTGTCTATTCAGTTTTTTGTTTATTTTAAATTTTATATTGGAGAAGGGAAAGGCTACCCACTCCAGTATCCTTGCTTGGAGAATTCCATGGGCAGAGGAACCTGGTGGGCTACAGTTCATGGGGTTGTGGCATCTGACTGGGTGACTAACATTTTTACTTTCACAGTTGATTTACAATGCTGTGTTAGTTTCAGATGTACAGCAGTTATTTAATTATACACACATATCTATCCATTCTTTTTCAAATTCTTTTCCCATATAGATTTTTATAGAATATTGAGTGAAGTTCCCTGTGCTATAGAGTAAGTCCTTGTTGATTACCTGTTTTATTTATATATTGTTATCATTGTCTGTCAATCACTCATCTTGTCTGAGTCTTTTGTAACCCCATGAACTGCAACCTGTCCATGGGACTTTCCAGGCAAAAATACTGGAGTGGGTTGCCATTTCCTTCTTCAGGGGATCTTCCTGATCCAGGGATCAAACCTGAATGTCCTGCACTGCCAGTGGTCTCCTGCACTCCAGGTGGATTCTGTATCCTGAGTCACCAGGGAAGACTAGTGTTTAATATATAATAATGTGTATATGTTAATCCTCAACTATCTTTTTGCTTTAAATTAACCCTGGGCAAGAAGTGGAACCAAAACCAAAAAACTTCTTAGTCCCTAAAGAGGGTGGAATTCCCTAAGCTTTTTTCATCATCAGTCAGAGAGAATAATGAAAACAAAACTTTTAGAGGACCACAGAAGACAAAGGCGAGGGGAGCCTAAACTACTCCCTGGAACCTAATCAAGGAACATTCCAAACATTCCACACTCCCCCAATAGGGGACCTCGAAATATATTCTCCCCTTGGCATTTAGGAATTTCTGCAGACCTCTGCCAATTATGTGTTTCCTATTTTTCCTCTCAGAAAAGCAGAACTTAGTCTGCATTCCTGCTCCTCCCTTTCTCCTGTATATTGGCTGCATGTGTTGAGACAGGTCAGATAGGTTTGTTTTCTGCTTCCTAAATCTCTGCATCAAGAAATCCCCAGTTTGGAACAGAGGATTTACTGGCTTAATCTCCTTGCTGTCCAAGGGACTCTCAAGAATCTTCTCAGTTCAGTTCAGTCCCTCAGTCATGTCTGAGTCTTTGCAACCCCATGGACTGCAGCACACCAAGCTTACCTGTCCATCACCAACTCCCAGAGTTGCTCAAACTCATGTCCATCGAGTAGGTGATGCCATCCAACCATCTCATCCTTTGTCGTCCCCTTCTCCTCCTGCTTTCAATCTTTCCCAGAATCAGGGTCTTTCCCAATAAGTCAGTTCTTCACATCAGATGGCCAAAATATTGGAGCTTCAGCTTCAACATCAGTCCTTTCAGAGAATATTCAAGAATCTTCTACAGCACCATAATTCGAGAGCATCAATTCCTTGGCGTTCAGCCTTCTTTATGGTCCAGCTCTCACACCTGTACATGACTACTGGGAAAACCATAGCTTTGGCTATAAGGACCTCTGTTGGCTGCTTTTTAACATACTGTCTAGGTTTGTCATAGCTTTTCTCCCAAGGAGAAAGCATATTTGAATTCCATGGCTGCAGTCACCATCTGCAGTGATTTTGGAACCCAAGAAAATAAAATTTGTCACTACTTCCATTTTTCCCCCCATCTATTTGCCATGAAGTGATGGGACTGGATGCCATGATCCTAGTTTTATGAGTGTTGGGTTTCAAGCCAGCTTTTTCTCCCCTCCACCACTCTCATTAAGAGACTCTATAGTTCCTCTTCACGTTCTGCCATTAGAATGGTATCATCTTCATGTCTCAGGTTGTTGATATTTCTCCTGGCAATCTTGATTCCAACTTGTGATTCATCCAACCTGGTATTTCACTTGATATACTCTACACAGAAAGTAAATGAGAAATTAAATTAAATATACAGCCTTGACTTACTCCTTTCCCAATTCTGAACCAGTCAATTGTTTAATGTCCAGTTCTAACTGCTGCTTCTTGACCTGCATACAANCCAACCTGGTATTTCACTTGATATACTCTACACAGAAAGTAAATGAGAAATTAAATTAAATATACAGCCTTGACTTACTCCTTTCCCAATTCTGAACCAGTCAATTGTTTAATGTCCAGTTCTAACTGCTGCTTCTTGACCTGCATACAAGTTTCTCAGGAGACAGGTAAGATGGTCTGGTATTCCCATGTCTTTAAGAATTTTCCACATTTGGTTGTATCCACACAGTCAAAGGCTTTAGCATAGTCAATGAAGTACAAGTAGATGTTTTTCTGGAATTTCCTTGCTTTCCCTATGATCCAGCTAGTGTTAACAATTTGATCTCTGGTTCCTCTGCCTTTTCTAAACCCAGCTTGTACATCTAGAAGTTTTTGGTTCAAATACTGCTAAAGCCTAGCTTGAAGGATTTTGAGGATAATCTTATTAGCATGTAAAATTAGTGCAACTGTACAGTGGTTTGAACATTCTTTGGCATTGCCCTTCTTTGGGACTGGAATGAAAACTGGCTTTTTCCAGTTCTGTGACCACTGCTGAGTTTTCCAAATTTGCTGAAGTATTGAGTGTAGCATTTAACAGTATCATCTTTTAGGATTTAAAATAGCTCAGCTCGAATTCCATCACCTCTACTAGCTTTGTCTGTATACTACCTCCTAAGGCCCACTTGACTTCACACTCCAGGATGCCCGACTCTAACTGGGTGACCATACCATTGTGGTTAGCTGGAGCATTAAGACTTTTTCGCATAGCTCTTCTGTGTATTCTTGCCACCTTTTCTTAATCTCTTCTGCTTCTGTTAGATCCTTATTGTTCCTGTTCTTTATCATGCCCATCCTCGCATGAAATATTTCCTTGATATCTCCAATTTTCATAAAGTGATCTCTAGTCTTTCCTATTCTATTGCTTTCCTCTTTTTCCCTTTCATGGATCATAATCTTGCCATTGCAGAGGGCTTACATAATGAATATTACCTATATGGTTATTTCTTTGATTAATTAATGTATTAAATATTTACTCTTGCCTATGGCAGGTTGTAGTTGCTGCATGCAGGCTTACCTCTAGTTGTGTTCGTAGACTCTAGCTGTGGCATGCCAGGGTGCACTGTGGCATGTGGGATCTTAGTTCCCTGACCAGGGATCAAGCAGGTGTCCCCTGCACTGGAAATCAGATACTTAACCACTGGATTACCAGGGAAGTCCCTATAGTTACTTTTTCTCTTTTTTTTTTTTTTAAGAGAAGATCAGAGAGATGTCTTGGGCTTCCCAGGTGGCGCTAGTGGTTAAGAATCCACCTGCCAATGCAGGAGGCATAAGAGATGAGAGTTCGATCCCAGAGTTGGGGAGATCCCTGGAGGAGGACATGGCAACCCACTCCAGTATTCTTGCCTGGAGAATCCCGTGGACAGAGGAACCTGGCGGGCTCTAGTCCATGGGATCGCACAGAGTGGGATGTGACTGAAGCGACTTAGNCCTGGAGGAGGACATGGCAACCCACTCCAGTATTCTTGCCTGGAGAATCCCGTGGACAGAGGAACCTGGCGGGCTCTAGTCCATGGGATCGCACAGAGTGGGATGTGACTGAAGCGACTTAGCAGGGGCACACACAGAGTGATGTCTAGGAGAAGCGAATTAGAAGGAGAAAATGCAGGTGATGGCTATCTGTGGGAGCTTGTCTAGGGAAGGACCTGGCAATATGGGATTTAGCTCAAGCTGCTCTGTGACATTTTCACGGTCATCCAAAAATAACTAATTTAGCCTTCTGTGCAGCAGGTCATGTGCACAGGGACTTCCTTTAACCCACTGAGCTGGGAAGATGGGGAAAGAAAAACACTAGTCAAATCTCAGAGTAACAAGGGTTGAGTTCTTGGACTTTTTCTGACTTAACAAGTCTTTGTGGTGCAACATTAGAAAAATGGATTTTCTCTTTTCTCACTATCAGCAAAAAGTTCTGGGAGACAGGAGTGAACAAAATCTTATTTTTACATTCCTCTGCCAGTAATGTCAATAAATTGTTATTAAGTGGAAAAACAAATGTGAAAGGACTGATAAATAAAATCTGCATCAATAGTTTGGACTAAAGACATACCATTTAGAGTATGTGTAACTAAACTCATTTCTTGGTAGCCAAGTGGAGGATATCATGTACACACATATGCATAGACATTTAGTTCTTTTCGAAGGCTATGGATTCCATCACTTACACACCTCACACTCACCTATTGTCTAATTCTGGGGGCTTAATTTGGAAACTCATTATCATCTCTTGCATAGACAATGTCCATCGCTGGCTAATTGGGCTACAAATCTCTTCCTTTGCCTTGTAATCTATCTCTTACAGCCCAATACATGCAAAGCAGACTAAACTACTTTCCTGCTAAAAGACATTTTAAGTTTCAGATAAAACAATCAACTTTGACTCCTCAGCAGGCTAAAGGAGACTTTATCTGCGTCTACTTAGATTGGTCAGTAAAATTTTAACTCATTCTGGGCCATGCACTGAATTTACTGCATCACTTACCGCTTTTTCTTCAGCATGTTGTAAATGTGTGTGAACTCCGTCACTGGAAATACTATTCCTTTAGCAAAGACCTATCCTAAAGCTGTCCTGTGTGTGCTGTGTTAAGTTGCTTCAGTCGTGTCTGACTCTTTGCGACCCTACAGACTGTAGCCCCCCAGGCTCCTCTGTCCATGGGGATTCTCCAGGCAAGAACATTGGAGTGGGTTGCCATGCCCTCCTCCAGAGGTTCTTCAGGATCTAGGCATCAAACCCTAGTCTCATGTCTCCTGCGTTGGCAGGTGACTTCTTTACCACTAGTACCACCTAGGACACATGGAAGGTACCCTACCTAGGACAAAACAAAACATTAGCCCACTACAGCTATTTATTATTAAGTGTCTAGTATGTCCCAGGCAATGTGCTATACATTACATATATATTGTATTTTTGAATTCCCACAACCTTCTGAGTCAAATATCATTAAGGGAATTGGACAGTGAAGAAACTGATGCTTAGAGGTAAGGAATAAACTCACCTAGCATCACACAGCTATTAATAACAGATCTGAGATGTCACGGAGACCCTGTGCTGACTCTAAGTCCATTAACCACTATGTGATACTACCTCAGACCAAGCTCAGATGCTAACTCCTGTCTCTGTATTGCCTTTCTTGGCACCGGGAGGCAAAGTTAGCCATGCATTTTGACCAAAATTCTCTTATAGAAGGTAATACATTAGAGCTGTTTGTTACACATCTCTCTCTCTAAGTAGACTATGAGTTCTTGAAAGTAGGTAATACATTGTATTAAACTTCAAAATTTCTTTTTGGACATCACTATTGAGTATAGTGGTTAGGCAAGAGAACATAACAAGTACTTGGGGAAAGAAAAGTGGAGAAAATGTGAGAGCAGAAGTCTGTTTGCAACACACAGAGAGAAAAAGAAATACGCACAATTTCAAAAAAAATTGTACAAGCGCTATAACTCTCTTTGGGTATGAAGACAATACTTTATAGAAACACTTTGTGTTCTCAAAGGAAGAAGATGTAATGTAGAGATGAGAAATGACAATATAGGAAGTTACAGAGTTGACACATTGGGCATTCTTTGACTTAGACTCTTTTAAAAAATACTTGTTTTTATTTATTTGTCTGCACTGGGTCATAGGTAGAGCATGCAGGATCTTTGGTTGTGGCATGCGGGATCATTAGTTGCTGTATGTGGAATCTATTTACAGTCCCCTGACAGGGGTTTGAACCTAGACGCCCTACATTGGGAGGAAAAAGTCTTAGCACTGGAGCACCACAGTGTCCAGTCTCTGGACTCTTTTTATAAATACATCTTTGCAGATATTATAGCCTTCAATGGTGTCCACTTTAATGGTGTTCTGGTAGTCGAAACCATAAGTAGATTCAAAACAGGTATAAACATAAGAGCCGTGTAGTCATTCCAGTGGTCATGCATGAATGTGAGACTTGGACTATAAAGAAAACTGAACATCAAAGAATTGATGCTTTTGGACTGTGGTGTTGGAAGACTCTTGAAAGTCCCTTGGACTGCAAAGAGATCCAACTAGTCAATCCTAAAGGAAATCAGTCCTGAATATTCATTGGAAGGACTGACGCTGAAGCTGAAGCTCCAATACTTTGTCCACCTGATGCAAAGAACTGATTCCATGGAAAAGATCCTGATGCTGGAAAGATTGAAGGGGGGAGGAGAAAGAGATGACAGAGGACGAGATGGTTGGATGGCATCACCAACTCGATGGACATGAGTTTGAGCAAGCTCTGGGAGTTGGTGATGGACAGGGAGGCCTGGTGTGCTGCATTCCTTGGGGTTGCAAAGATCAGACACCACTGAGCAACTGGCTTGAACTGAACTGGAATGGAAGAGATTTCCAATGAAGCAAGCCAAACAGGAGAACATAAATTTAAGATTCAGAACTAAGGGTGCCAATAACTTGCAGAGGGAAATAATAATAAGATATTGATTCCTAGCAAAGTTTCTTTGGATAAATCATTAGTCAAGAGAGCAATTCAAGTAATTTGAGGATGACATTAGATACCTCAGGAATGTCTGTGTGTGTGTGTTAGTCACTCAGTCATGTCCAACTCTTTGTGACCCCATGGACTGTAGCCTGCCAGGCTTCTCTGTCCATGGAATTCTCCAGGCAAGAATACTAGAGTGGGTTGCCATTCCCTTCTCCAGAGGAACTTCCCAACCCAGGGATTGAACCCTGGTTGCCCAAGGAGTATTTTCAAAACTGGAAGTCTTCCCATCACTGAATTGTGGTTTATTTGCTAACTCACATCCAGCTCTTTGCAACCCCATGGGCTGCATCAGGCTTCCCTGTCCTTCGGGGTCTCCTGCAGCTTGCTCANCCTGGTTGCCCAAGGAGTATTTTCAAAACTGGAAGTCTTCCCATCACTGAATTGTGGTTTATTTGCTAACTCACATCCAGCTCTTTGCAACCCCATGGGCTGCATCAGGCTTCCCTGTCCTTCGGGGTCTCCTGCAGCTTGCTCAAATTCATGTCCATGAGTCAGTGAGGCCATCCAACAATCTCATCCTCTGCCTTCCCTTCTCCTCCTGCCTTCAGTATTTCCCAGCATCAGGGTCTTTTCCAATGAGTTGGCTCTTTGCATCAAGTGGCCAAAGATTCAGCATCAGTTCTTCCAGTGAATATTCAGGGTTGATTTCCTTCAGGATGGACAGGTTGGATCTCCTTGCTGTCCAAGGGAGTCTCAAGAGCCTTCTCCAACATCACAGTTCAAAAACATCAATTCTTCAGTGCTCAGCCTTCTTTATGATCCAACTTTCATATCCATATATGATTACTGGAAAAATCATAGCTTTGACTATATGGAACTGTGTCGGCAAAGTGATATCTCTGCTTTTTAATATGTTGTCTAGATTTGTCAGAGCTTCCCTTCCAAGGAGAGAGTCTTTTAATTTTATGGCTGCAGTAGCCATCCACAGTGATTTTGAAACCAAGAAAACAAAATCTGTCACTGTTTCCACTTTTTCCCCTTCTGTTTGCTATGAAATGATGGTACTGAAATGCCATGATCTTAGTTTTTAGAATGTTGACTTTTAAGTCACTTTTTCCCTCTCCTCTTTCAGCTTCATTCAAGAGGATCTTTAGTTCTCTTGGCTTTCTGCCATTAGGGTGGTGTCATCTGCATATCTGAGGGTTTTGATATTTCTCCCAACAATGTTGATTTCAGCTTATGATTGACCCAGCTTGTCATTTTGTATGATGTACTCTGCATGTAAGTTAAATAAGCAGGGTGACGATATACAGCCTTGATGCACCCCTTTCTCAGTTTTGAACCAGTCCATTATTCCATGTCCAATTATAACCGTTGCTTTTTGATTTGCATAGAGGTCAAATGTCAAGAAGAGAGACTAAATAGAATATTGATTAATTTAAAGACATCCTAGCAGTGAGGGTATGTACCAAAGGACACCTAACATGGAAAGCTAGGGCAGCGGTATCCTCTATACAATTTGCTGAAAGACTCCAACTAGAAAGTTGGCACTTTCTGTAGGCATTTGCCTTCTTCCACCTCCACAAGAATTCAATCAGGTGCCTCTGAAGTTGCTGACCTTCAATGCCCCTGAAAGCAATTCAGGGTGGAAAGCAGAAAGGAGGCACTCTGTGCTCTGGGGAAAACTGGCAGAACAGGCCTTTAGATAGTCAGATATTTTCAGGAGCTGATTGTATGAGCCCAATCCTTGTATCTCCTCATATCTAGAAAAGCATTAAAATCCTTCACAGTGACGACTGTTCGTTGTGACTAACAGGAAGCCTCAACTTTCTGGAAAAACCTGTGCTTGATTGCATGTACTTTCCCTTCACCAAAATCACGTATATCCTGTCCTTTCCCCCATCTCTTTAGAGCCGTTTCTCAGAGCTATCTGCACTGTTGTCTCTCAGGCTGCAGTCCTCATTTTGCCCCAAGGAAAACTTAACCGGCAACTCTCACGTTGTGCACTTTTTTAAAGTTGAGAGACAAACCAACGATAAAGCCAGAATCATCTGGTGCACCCACACAATCTGGTTCCAGGACATTAACCAAATGTGGCAGAAACAGTTAAAAGCAGGAAGCATGTCCAATCCAAGTGTTTTCAACCCAGTTCATTTTCAAATAATCATGAATCCACAAGTGAAAAAGAGAAGCAGGGAGATGTCTTTGTTTTGCACAGACTGGCTTCGGGGACCGTGGAATACCCCCAAGAAGGCAAATGGCATCACTGTAAGGACCAGACAGCTACTGTAAGCAGTAGGGACCATTTCAGAAGCCTTGGGTTATGCTTGAAAAGGAAATTTTGCTTTGTGGAATTCTCAGCAAGGGGAAGGGTGTCCAAGGTTAGGCAGGGCTGGTTGGAGAGAAATATTAGCTGAGCATGTGAGTAGAGAGAGAAATGCCTAGAGTCAGCAAACATCCCAGACTTTTCAAAGGAAGCTTTTTTAAAGCTCAATTTATGCAAACTTTCTCATCTGTTTTACTACCAAGTAGAGTGAAAAGAGGGCTTCCCAAGTGGCGCTAGTGGTAAAGAATCCCTCTGGATTCTTTGAATCCAGTGCAGGAGATGTGAGACACTGGTTCGATCCCTCGGTTGGGAAGATCCCTTGAAGGAGGATGTGGAAACCCATCCAGTATTCTTGCCTTGAGAATCCCATAGACTAGGAGCCTGGTGGGCTACACACCTCTAGGGTCACAAAGAGTCAGATGTAACTGGGGTGACTCAGTACACATGCATGCAGAGTGAAATGAAGGCCACCAGCTTTCTTTTCCTAATGCAACACCCAGGAAATCAATGTTGTAACTAAAGGAACACCTGTTAGGCATTTTCTGAATTAATCCAGTTTGATTTGGTTGATTATGCTTTAACACCAGATTGTAAATGGCTCAATAAAAAGTATTTACTGAGGAGGACCCACAATGCACAATCAGTAGGTGCCTGCGGTAAGAACCCGAATTTGATGTGCATGTTTAAGAATATGTTGTGGTGGGTAATTTTATCACATTACTGGGCGCATTAGTCTTTATTCAGAAGAAGAATGCGAATGTTAAGTTGTAAAGGAACTTTTCTAGTTCTCAACCTTGTGCAGCCTCATTAAAAAACACACAAACATTTCTTAAGTCTGTTTTCTTGCTGACTTTACTTCCTCATCTCCAACTTATTCTTTTTTTTCAACTTTTCTTTTATCTTTATTTTATGATAGAGTATAGTTGATTTAGGGTCTCCTAGGTGGCTCAGTGGTAAAAATTCTTCCTCTTAATGCAGAAGACATAGGAGATGCATGTTCAATCCCTGGGTGGGGAAGATCCCCTGGAAGAGGGCATGGCAACCCACTCTAGGATTCTTGCCTAGGAAATTCCATTGACAGAGGAGCTTGGTAGGTTACAGTCCATGGGGTCACAAAGAGTCACACATAACTGAGCACAAATGTTTTTACTCAATTTTTCCCTCATTTTTTTCTTCTGGAGTTCTTATTAGATACAATTATTTTTATTCTACCTGCCATGACATTCAATCTTTACTTTTTCTAAATCCCACTGAGTTATTATTTCCTGTAGTAATTGCTGCAGACTATTTTTTCAGCTCACTGATTCTTTAAACATTTGTGTTCAAGATTCTTTATTTAATTGTGTTCAACATGATGTTTAACCAAAATTTTGGACATCTAATTTTGCTGCTTATATTTTTGTTTCCTAAAATTAGTTTTGTTTTTCTTTCAGAAAACATTATTTTTAAAATGTTGCCCTTTATTATAATTTTATTATATATTTAAATCTTTAAAAATTTTAAGCATACTTTATGGTTTTTCTGTTTCTTATAACTCTTGAAAATGTATTCCTAGTATTACTTTTTAAGCAGATTCCCCCTCAGGATAGATTATTTTCTTGAGTGGTTTGTAATTTTTGTGTGTTCCTATTTATTTAGCTGAGATGTGTGTGCACTTGCATATTCATGCTGGGAGAAAAATCCTCCCAGATAACAGTTGGTTTAGTTATCTGCTTTAGCTACCTTTTGGGGCCAAAGGTAGCTCAGACGGTAAAGTGTCTGCCTACAATGCGGGAGACCTGGGTTAGATCCCTGGGTTGGGAAGATCCCCTGGAGAAGGAAATGGCAACCCACTCCAGTATTCTTACCTGGAGAATCCCATGGACAGAGGAGCCTGGTGGGCTATAATCCATGGGGCTGCAAAGAGTCGGACATGACTGAGGGACTTCACTTTTACTTTAGCTATCTACTTAAATCAGGATCTTAGTACATCTTTATGGGACCAATATTTATGCCAGCTTTTACTCCCATTTTTTTCTAGAGCATAGATTGGGGCTTCCATTTCCCAAAGAGTATTTTTTCCCAGTTATATAAAAGTAGTCAGGCTCTTTCCTCCTTTAAGGATGGGTATGTTTTCAGTTTCCTTTCAGTCAGTGAGCAGCCAGTCAGTTCTCCCCTGTTCTGGACTTCGTTCAGGAGTCTGAAAGACACACTGCTTTTTCAAACATGCCTGAAGTTAGGAACCCCTTGGCCAGTGAGGCGCCATTGTCCCAGTACCAAGATTGACTCACCTCTGCAGAGTATCACTCACGTGCTTTGTCTTTGCTGACCCCCCCAGCCTCTCCTCCTCTCTCCAGATCTGCAGTAAGGCTGCCACTCTCATGTCCCTCCTGTCTTCTTTCAGGTTCTCATGACTTTTCCTTCCTCGAGGTCCTCAGGATGTGGGTTCCTGGGTCTGGAATGCTTTTCCNTTTTCTTGAGTGGTTTGTAATTTTTGTGTGTTCCTATTTATTTAGCTGAGATGTGTGTGCACTTGCATATTCATGCTGGGAGAAAAATCCTCCCAGATAACAGTTGGTTTAGTTATCTGCTTTAGCTACCTTTTGGGGCCAAAGGTAGCTCAGACGGTAAAGTGTCTGCCTACAATGCGGGAGACCTGGGTTAGATCCCTGGGTTGGGAAGATCCCCTGGAGAAGGAAATGGCAACCCACTCCAGTATTCTTACCTGGAGAATCCCATGGACAGAGGAGCCTGGTGGGCTATAATCCATGGGGCTGCAAAGAGTCGGACATGACTGAGGGACTTCACTTTTACTTTAGCTATCTACTTAAATCAGGATCTTAGTACATCTTTATGGGACCAATATTTATGCCAGCTTTTACTCCCATTTTTTTCTAGAGCATAGATTGGGGCTTCCATTTCCCAAAGAGTATTTTTTCCCAGTTATATAAAAGTAGTCAGGCTCTTTCCTCCTTTAAGGATGGGTATGTTTTCAGTTTCCTTTCAGTCAGTGAGCAGCCAGTCAGTTCTCCCCTGTTCTGGACTTCGTTCAGGAGTCTGAAAGACACACTGCTTTTTCAAACATGCCTGAAGTTAGGAACCCCTTGGCCAGTGAGGCGCCATTGTCCCAGTACCAAGATTGACTCACCTCTGCAGAGTATCACTCACGTGCTTTGTCTTTGCTGACCCCCCCAGCCTCTCCTCCTCTCTCCAGATCTGCAGTAAGGCTGCCACTCTCATGTCCCTCCTGTCTTCTTTCAGGTTCTCATGACTTTTCCTTCCTCGAGGTCCTCAGGATGTGGGTTCCTGGGTCTGGAATGCTTTTCCCTCTTTCCTTTGCCCACTAACTCCCACTTAGTTCTCCAATATCTGCTTCACCACACCTTCCTCAGAGATGCCATCTCCAATCTGATGAACGAACTATAAAACCTATATCTTCATTGTGTACCACACAATGGGCAGCTCTGTGTCTCCTTTCTGTTTAAAATGTCAGTCCCATTTATTAGGGGAAATGTCTACTTCAGACATCATTATTTACGCAGAGCCCAACATGCATTAGGTACTTAATAAATACATATGGCCAGATGAATGGCAAAATAATTTAATAACAAGATAGCTGACTTCAAACGTTGAGTTGAACCATTAAACTGCTGATTATCTAGCTTTTCATTTCTAGAAAACCTGCTTTCTCACCGTTACTTTTGAACCTGTCACTTTGAACTTTAATGATGGTCTGGGATGTGCACAACAGAAATCCTTCTTAATCTTGTGTTATTCTGATACATATTGTCCTAGAGAGAGCTCTCAGAGGAGCCTGGGGGATAACTTCCGGATTTTGGTACTCTACTGCTGACCAAGAGTGAATCACATTATAAAACTGAAGAGATGGAATGTCCCTAGTGGTTCAGGGGTTAAGACTCTGCCTTGCAAAGCAGGGGACGCAGATTGGATCCTTGGTCAGGGAATTAAGATCCCACATGCCACAGGGCAACTTAGCTGGTGGCAGCTAAGCCCCAACTACTGAGCTCTTGGGCCACAACTAGAGACTCGACGTGCTGCCACGGAAGATCTCATGCTGCCACAAGACCTGAAGCAGCCAAATCAATTCAAAGAACTGTTGAAAACCAAAAGAGCTTAAAAGATCACAACGAATTATACTACAGATCAGCAAGCCCAGGGAGGCTGTGCTGCTACTAGTAATACCAAGAACATCTTCATGTATTGAGTAGTGCCCATGTATCAGCCATTTTATGTGTAATTTCTTGCACTTCTTTTATTTCATCCCCTTACTTCAGCTAACTGTGAGTTAAATAGTGTGCTGGATGTTTTTGTTTTCAGTGTTATTATCTGAAAAATGAGGAAAACGATTCCAGATGAGACAGCTGAGCCTCAGAGTAGCTGATTGCATGGTGGGATTTGAACAGAGAGGGATCTGACTCAAAGGTTCATGACCCTTGACTTTAGGACGCTGTCCAGTATTCTAATCCAGGGCCTTCCCTAGTTGCCTACACATTCACACAATATATACATGTATGACAAGCATCTAAAAAAGGCCTCTAAGATAAAATTCATATCGTATGGCAGAACAAGTAGAAGTCAAACATAAAAAAAGATATCTGCCCTTTGGTCTCCTCTCTCACCCTACTGCACATCATGTATCCATATTAGGCATCACCAAACCTCACCCTTTGGCAGGAATATTTGGTCAATCATAAAGAGCAACATTCTCCTGCCATCAACAAGACAACTCCTTAAAGACAACATTCCTTCTTGAGCTTGTAAGGAGGGGGTCACATGACCCACCACCATGATGCTTAGGTCTATATTATGTGAACTGTCAATAATACATCGTTTGATGTATAGCCCTCTGTCTCAAAACACTTACATAATGGGCAGAACAGTTCTCAGAGTCTTCTGAAATGCTCTCCCTGGGTTATAATCCTCAAATTTGGCTCCAGTAAAATTTCTCATTTCTTTCTTATATCAGCTGATTAATCTTTCCTCCACAGGCTACAACCTAGGGGATATCAAAAACTCTCTAACATATGACTTATCACATCTGTTACTAAAAGAAGCCTCATCTGGAATTGTGGAAGGAGAGAATCGTTTCTAAGTCTCACCACTCTTTGTTCTTCCTCACCTTGCTCTTTTTCAGAGCCTGGAACTATTGACATGCTTCATTGCATGTTGTATATTGCAGCAATACATTACGATTCTGTGCTCAGAAGAGGGAATTTTGAGAGAACGAGGCATTTTCCTTTTTGAGACTTCAGGAAGGTACCTGACATTCATTTTCCCTTTCTAAGTGTCTCTACTGAGGTCTGGGAACAGAAAGTCCCATGCTTCCCTAAACGAATATCACAGTTAGCTGGCCCTTCCTGAAGCGAAAGGCACTCTGGTGGAAGAATCACCAGGCTGAGTCACCTGCTATTTGCACTTTCTAAAAGGAAGTAAGTGGCTGCAGACAAGTGCCTTCATTTGCAGAAACCTTTGATGTTTGTTTTGGAGACTGCTTGCTCTCGAAACTTTGAAGAAAATATGCCTTGGACTAAACACTCTAACGACCTGTTACAGTTTCTGGTACATTGACTTCTGGATCTGAGGGCTGTGGTTTTGATGTCTTTTTTTAATTTTTTTTTTTTAATGTTGAAGCTGGAGTGACAAAGTGGCCACATGTTTCCGCCTTGCAAAGTTATTTCCCGAGTTGAACAAAGTTCCTCTTGATTTGTTTCTTACCTTAGAGACTAAGATTTGCTAACCTTTCGAGAAAGTTCATTAACCACACATTTTGGTTGTGTGATGGTGATTTCTGGTTCCCTCAAACATTGACAGAAAGTAGACTAATGTTTTCTAGAGCCTGAAAGTATTTTTAAACTATTACAACATTGAGTTTGCAGGATGCCCATCTCCAAAAAGAATCATGTATTTTATATTCTGACAACCAAGTACTATGGTTAAATGCTAGTGTTTGGATTGTGCCTCATTCCATGAAAGATTCAGGCCATTTGCCAAATTGCAAGGGAAAGTTTTGATAGGAATATAAGGTTGAGCTTGTGGGGAGAGTTAGAAGACAGTTTTTTGGGTTATAGGAGAGGGTAATGTGCCTTGGCTAAAAAGCCTGCACAGAAATGAGGCAGGATCTCTGAAAAACCCTCCCCAGGCTTTACTGGACTAAGGCAGGACTGCAGGAAGGGTCATCTTCTATGTCTCTTCCTCTCCAGCCCAAATATGTGTCCCAAACTAATGAGATGACTTTGGGAGCCTGTGTGGCAAGATGCCACATGAGCCCTGAGTCACCCAGATCTGGGGTGTGCCTGCAGCAAGGTGGGTGGATCCCTCTTCCCAGCCATGTTATCTCTGCCCCAGGTCAGGGGGGTCAGGGTGCCCCCAGCTGGCTCAGTCCTGATGTCCCAGCCACCTCACTTGTTCCTTTGCTGACTCCTATACTTGTGAATTCAAAATATCTCACTAAACGCCTATAAGATGAATAGCCACTATTTTTTTTTTTAAACATCACTGTTTAGGTGTTGAGTTCCTAAACTACGCTGGTTATGAACACTTCATATAATTACTGTTGTGTACCTGTGCTGCCTGCTAAGCCATTCAGTCATGTCCGACTCTGAGTGGCGCTATGTATGGCCTGCAGGCCACCAGGCTCCGCTGTCCATGGGATTCTCCAGACAAGAATAATGGAATGGGTTGCCATGCCCTCCTCCAGGGAATCTCCCTGACCCAGGGATGAAGCCCATCTCTCTTATGTCTCCTGTATTGGAAGGAGGATCCTCTATCACTAGTGCCACCTGGGAAGCCCCAAGATGGAAGCCCATCACACTTAGTTCCTCATTTCAGTTCAGTTCAGTTGCTCAGTCAAGTCTGACTCTTTGAGACCTCGTGGACTGCAACACTCCAGGCCTCCCTGTACATCATCAACTCCCGGAGTTCACCCAAACTCATGAACATTGAGTTGGTGATGCCATCCAGCCATCTCATCCTCTGTCATCCCCTTCTCCTCCCTCCTTCAATCTTTCCCTGCTCAGCGTCTTTTCAAATGAGTCAGCTCTTTGCATCAGGTGGCCAAAATATTAGAGTTTCAGCTTCAACATCAGTCCTTGCAAGAATATTCAGGACTGATTTCCTTTAGGATGGACGGGTTGGATCTCCTTGCAGTCCAAGAGACTCTCAAGAGTCTTCTCCAACACCACGGTTCAAAAGCATCAATTCTTCAGCACTCAGCTTTCTTCACAGTTCAACTCTCACATGCATACATGACTACTGGAAAAACCATAGCCTTGACTAGACAGAACTTTGTTGGCAAAGTAATGTCTCTGCTTTTTAATATGCTGTCTAAGTTGGCCATAGCTTTCTTCCAAGGAGCATGCATCTTTTAATTTCATGGCTGCAGTCACCATCTGCAGTGATTTGGGAGCCCAAAAGAAATAAAGTCTGCCGGTGTTTTCACTGTTTTTCCATCTATTTGTCATGAAGTGATGGGACCAGATGCCGTGATCTTTGTTTTCTGAATGTTGAGTTTTAAGTCAACTTTTTCACTCTTCTCTTTCACTTTCACCAAGAGCCTCTCTAGTTCTTCTTCGCTTTCTGCCATGAGGGTGGTGTCATCTGCATATCTGAGGTTATTGATATTTCTCCCGGCAATCTTGATTCCAGCTTGTGCTTCTACAGCCTGGCATTTTGCATGATGTACTCTGCATGTAAGTTAAATAAGCAGGATGACAATATACAACCTTGACACACTCCTTTCCCTATTTGGATCCAGTCTGTTGTTCCACATCTGGTTCTAACTGTTGCTTCTTGAGTTGCATACAGATTTCTCAGGAGGGAGGTAAGATGGTCTGGTATTCCCATCTCTTGAAGAATTTTTCACACTTTGTTGTGATCCACACAGTCAAAGGCTTTGACATACTCAACAAAGCAGAAGTAGATGTTTTTCTGGAACTCTCTTACTTTTTCGATGATCCAGTAGATGTTAGCAATTTGATCTCTGATTCCTCTGCCTTTTCTAAATCCAGCTTGAACATCTGGAAGTTCACGGTTCATGTACTGTTGAAGGTTCAGTTAGAGAATTTTGAGAATTACTTTGCTAGTGTGTGAGATGAGTGCAATTGTGTGGTAGTTTGAACCTTCTTTGGCATTGCCTCTTTTTTTAAGGGAATTTAAAAAAAAAAAATCTACTCCTGCTTCACTGGGACTATGCTAAAGCCTTTGACTGTGTGGACCACAACATACTGTGGAAAATTCTCAAAGAGATGGGAATATCAGACCACCTTACCTGTCTCCTAAGAAGCCTATATGCAAGACAAGAAGTAATAGTTAAAACTGGACATGGAACAATGGACTGGTTCAAAATTGGAAAAGGAGTATGTCAAGGTTGTATATTGTCACTTTGCTTATTTAAATTATATGTAGAGTACATCATGCAAAATGCTGGGCTGGATGACTCACAAGCTGGAATAAAGACTTTGGGGAAAAAAACATCAAAAACCTTAGATATGCAGATGATATCACTCTAATGGCAGAAAGTGAAGAGGAACTAAAGAGTGTCCTGATGAGGGTGAAGGAAAAGAGTGAAAAAGCTGGCTTAAAACTCAACGTTCAAAAAACTAAGATCATGGCATCCCTTCATGGCAAATAAATGGGGAAAAAGTGAAAGTGGTGACAGATTTTATTTTCTTGGCATCCAAAATAAGTGCAGACTGTGACTGCAGCCACAAAANACTCTTAGCAACCCCATGGACTGCAGCCTACCAGGCTCCTCTGTCCACGGGATTTTCCAGCCTTGACTAGACAGACCTTTGTTGGAAAACTAATGTCTCTGCTTTTTAATATGCTGTCTAGTTTGGTCCTAACTTTCCTTCCAAGGAGTAAACCTCTTTTAATTTCATGGCTGCAGTCACCATTTGCAGTGATTTTTGGAGCCCCAAAAAACAAAGTCAACCACTGTTTCCCCATCTATGTGCCACGAAGTGATGGGACCAGATGCCATGATCTTCGTTTTCTGAATCTTGAGGTTTAAGCCAACTTTCTCACTCTCCTCTTTCACTTTCATCAAAAGGCCCTTTAGTTCTTCCTCACTTTCTGCCATAAAGGTGGTGTCATCTGCATCTTCATATCTGAGGTTATTAATATTTCTCCCAGCAATCTTGATTCCCTTTTGCTTCATCCAGCCCAGCGTTTCTCATGATGTAATCTGCTTATAAGTTAAATAAGCAGGGTGACAATATACAGCCTTGACCTATTCCTTTTCCTATTTGGAACCAGTCTGTTGTTCCATGTCCAGTTCTAACTGTTGCTTGCTGACCTGCATACAGGTTTCTCAAGAGACAGGTCAGGTGGTCTGGTATTCCCATCTCTTTCAGAATTTTCCACAGTTTATTGTGATCCACACAGTCAAAGGCTTTGGCATAGTCAATAAAGCAGAAATAGATGTTTTTCTGGAACTCTCTTGCTTTTTCAATGATCCAGTGGATGTTGACAATTTGGTGTCAGGTTCACCTGCCTTTTCTAAAACCAGCTTGAAAATCTGGAATTTCATGGCTCATGTACTGCTGAAGGTTGGCTTGGAGAATTTTGATCATTGCTTTACTAGCATGTGAGATGAGTGTAATTGTGTGGTAGTTTGAGCATTCTTTGGCATTGCCTTTCTTTGGAATTGGAATGAAAACTGACCTTTTCCAGTCCTGTGGTTATAGCCTTCTTATTTTAAAGAACAATAAGCTAAGACTTCCCTGGGGGCTCTGGCTTTCTCTGGTGGCTCAGACAGTAAAGAATCTGCCTGCAATGCAGGAGACCTGGGTTAGATCCCTGGGTCCGGAAGATCCCCTGGAGAATGGAATGGCTGCCCACTCCAATATTCTTGCCTGGAGAATCCCACAGACAGAGGAGCCAAGCAGGCTTCAGTCCACGTGGTCACACAGAGCCGGGGAGGACTGAGTGAGCAAGAAGCTGAGACTTAAAGAGTGAGATGACTTGCTTAGTTCTACACAATTAATAAGAGGAAGGACTAGAAGTGGAGCCACGTGTCGTCTACACTCTCCTTATTCTACATGCCTGCTGGGAAAACAGGATCGACGGGGGTTTTGATGAATACTCCCAACAGCAAGAGAACTCTGTCTACTGCAAGATCCTCCATGTGCTCCAGTAAAGGAGAAAAGATGTGCATTTCCATGTGGAAACTGGTCAAAAAATGACGAACGGCAAGAGATCAAAGTTTCAGAATTGACAGCAGGGACTCACCCATGTTCACAGTGGCAGCTTTCTCAGCCGTCAAAGCTGAGCGCAAAAGCTGTCCCTGAACTGACGAATAGATAAAGGGAAAACCAAAATGTGGTCTGTGCACACAAGGGATATTACTCAGCCTTTCTAAGGAAGGGAAGTTTGACAAACACTACAGCGTCAGCAAACCTTGTCATGCTGAGAGCAGTAAGTCAGTCGCGAAAGAACAAACACTGGATGATCTCACCCATATGAGTGATTAAAGTCAGAAAGACAGAAAGGACCTGGGGAGGGGGGAAGGAACTGGGAAGCTATTGTCTAACAGGTACAGTAAGTCCCCTGCATGCAAACCTTCAAGTCGCGAACTTTTGAAGGTGCAAACGTGTTCCGTCAACATCGCGCGTGAGTGAGATTGCAGCTTGCCCTCCTATTGCTGACAGTCCCTCAGCTCTACCATCTCCCATCTCCTTTCCCCTCCTCAAGTCCATAACTCCTCTCGCCTATTCATTTGATGCCAGCTCTGTATGCCAGCTGTAGTCCTGTACTACCATACTGGTAAAGGAACTGTACCAGTAAGATTAAAATTATTTTATTCTTTGCGTTCATGTATTATTTGTGTGAAAAGTATTATAAACTTATCACAGTATAGTACCATATAGCCGATTATATTAGTTGGGTACCTAGGCTAAACTGTTGGGCTTACGAACAAGTTGGACTTCTGTACCGATGCGCTCTTAGTACAGAACTCAGTTGTATGTAGGAGATTTTCTTCAGAGAGTTTCAGTTTTGAAAGATGAAAAAAGATCTATGGATTGATGGTGGTGATCATTATGCAACAATATACACTTAAAAATGGTTAAGATGGTAAACATGATGTGTATATTGTACCATAATTTTTTAAAAAATGAGCTCATACAGCAAAGGCAAAGATCTGGGGTGGTGAGAGGACTGTAGAGGGGATGGGGGCCCGATGTTGGAGGAGACCCTTGGCAGAAGATGGCTGTAGTCTGTGCTTCTCCAGTTCCAGTAGGGGCTTGGGTGCAAAGCCCTCGGACCTGGACGGTCACATCCATGACCAGCTTTTCCTTTGTCAGAGCGAGGCTCATCTTTCTGTACTGCCAAACGTGATCACACCTCCTCTCTCTAAAACATAACCTTAAGTCTCTATTCCCTCCAGATGAAGCCACAGCCCCTTACACAGCTCCAAGATCTGTCGTGGGAACCCCAGGGACCTCTAATTCCTGCCTTTGCCACCCTTCACTTCCTAACTTCTCACTCCGGCCCTCCTGGACTCTATTCACATCCTCTGTCATTCCTCATTCATTTAGACCTCTGCTGGGCCTGTACCTCCTTCACACCCCCTTTTCCCTCATGGCTCTCTATCAGCCCTTATTGAAACACTCCTCTCCCCATTCACCAGGTTAACTTAAAAAAAAAAAAGTTATTTATTTAGTTGCCTGCACGGGGCNCTGAGTGAACTCTGGGGGTTGGTGATTGACAGGGAGGCCTGGCATGCTGCAGTTCATGGGGTCGCAAAGAGTCAGACACGACTGAGCAACTGAACTGAATTGAATTAGTGAAAGCTGACTTCCCCAAGATTTCCATGTCCCCACTAATCCTTAGAACCTGGGAATGTGGCCTTCTTTGGGAAAAGGGCCTTTGCAGATGGAATTGCCTGGGTGGGCCCTAAGTCCAATGATGGTGTCCTTTTAAGAGACACCCAGAGGAGAGACAGAGACAAGGCCATGCAGACGGAGGCAGAGACCAGAGTGATGCAGCCACCAACCCAGGAACACCCGAGCCTGAGCTTGGCCCTGCTGACACCTTGACTTTGGACTTTCCATCTCTGAAACTGTGGGAGGATCACTCTCAGTTGTTTTAAGTCAGCTGGTTTGTGGTACTTTGTTACAGCAGCCCCAGGAAAACTGATACAGGTGTCACAGAAAGAACACAAGTTACTTGGATTCAGATAGCTCTGCCTCTTGCTGTCTTGGCTGAATTCCCTAAGCACTGTAAGTCTTAGTTTCCCTGGGTATTAAATGAGGATCCTAATTCCTATTTCTGACAGTTGTTCCAGTGAGTAAATTCATCTGGAACTTTTTTTTCTTGGTCAGCCATGACATGTAATCACTACTCAACAAATGATCAATGGGTCTTTATTGTGGTCTGGCTCCATGGTTGGGCTCTGGAGATTCTAGATGAAGAAGTGCCACCCTTTCCTTTAAGGAATTCACAGCCTGGAGGAGGAGACTGGATGCCAAATGAATCTTTAGAGTGTAAAAGCAAGTGNCAATGGGTCTTTATTGTGGTCTGGCTCCACGGTTGGGCTCTGGAGATTCTAGATGAAGAAGTGCCACCCTTTCCTTTAAGGAATTCACAGCCTGGAGGAGGAGACTGGATGCCAAATGAATCTTTAGAGTGTAAAAGCAAGTGAGAACTGGGAGCTTCAGAGATTGTGGGAGTAGAGGAGGGAAATTCTAGCTCACTTGGGGACAGCCAGAGACAGGGTCAGAGAGGAGGTGGCAACTGATTAGGGTTTTGAAGGATGTGTAGGAGTTAGGAAATGAAAGAGAAGTGGATTGGGAGCAGAGGGGAGACTGTGAGCAATTGCACAGAGGGCTGGAAGAGCATGGCTTATGGCTGGTGGGGAGAAAGGTGAGGCTGGGAAGACGGGTAAGCTGACTGGCAAGCACCTGGCCTTCCAACTTGGGCCTGGATTTATTCTTTGGTCAGTGGGGAGCTGTTGAAGGGTTCATGATATGGGAATGAGCTGACTGGATTTGTGTTTTGGAAAATCACTCTGCCTTTGGGGTGCAGGATGGAAGGATGTGGAGGGTGCAGGATGGAAGGATGTGGAGCGTGCAGGAGACTAGTGGGGGAGGTGGGGCCGAGGTGGGCTGGTACCTGCCCAGAATGCTTCAAAATCTCATATCCATTCATACACTGCTTGTCATGGGGGATAATTTCTGGGCTGTGACCTCTCTCCCCTCCCCCAGGTCCCATCTCTGTCCCAGAGGCAGTCCCCTTGCCAACTCGCTTTTTTTCCCCCTCTTGGTAGACTCCCTGAAGACGTTCATTATCACAAGCACATCGAATCCTTTCTTTCTGCACAATTTTGTACACATTTGTGGTCCTGTGGATATACAACTGTGTATCCTGTTTCACTTAGCATCGCATTCTTCCAAGTTAGTACAAACTCTGTAAACACTTTTCTATCAAGCTGATATGCCATTGTTTACGTAGTCAATCCCCTATGGTTAGACATTCAAGCTATTTTCAATTTATTTTTTTAACCATGATTTTTTAAAAACACTGTAATAACATCCTGGTACAAAAAACTTGACCACATCTCTGATTATTTCCTTAGGAGAGATGATTGGAAGTGGAACCACTGAACAGAATGGCACGACTCTTTTGGCAGTTCTTGGGCAGCCCTATCACGTGACTTTCCAAAAGGGGNCAAAGGCTTTGGCATAGTCAATAAAGCAGAAATAGATGTTTTTCTGGAACTCTCTTGCGTTTTCCATGAAGGGAGGACAGACATTGCAAATAACCTCGGCCATCACCAGTTCATGAGCTGGGGCAGACAGAGCCGGGAGCACAAGACAGCGTTAACTTCCAGACTTGCACATTTAATTGAAGAGAGTCTGTGAACAAGAGTGGAGACTGTACAGGAGAAAAAACCATCCCACACAGCAAAACGCCCAGGAACGGCACACCAACCACCCCAGGTCAACTCTTGCACAACGGGCTTCTGAAACCCGTTCTCCCAGAGTTACTGAAATGTTTGTTTGTTCAAGGGGCATTTCTCTAAATTCCAAAGGCCAGTTTCACTGATGCATGTTGGTGCCACCTCTGCCCTGATACGTGTGCTTCAGATTCCAGTCCTCTCAGCTCTCCCCCAGGAGAAGGGTGGCTCCACACTTAGTGTTCCTGGGTATGACTTAACTCTTTTCCTCATTCTCTACGACCTTAGCCCGACCCCCAGAATTCCTCTCCCACAACCCCAATAGGAAGAACTCACAGGTGCCAAGAAGCAAATACGTTTCACAGGCAGTAGGTTACATTGGATCAAACTTTGGGCATCTGAGTAACTTTCTCTTATTTATCTTCATATCCCTTTCCTAAGTAGAGGGTCTGGCACTTAGGAGATGCTCATTAAATTCACATTGAGTCTGTGAATGCACACAGGAATGGAATAATGAATGTATGTCTAATTCTTTCAGTTTGAAAGATTGAGGCTAATGTGATGCATATCTTTCCTGAATAATTAGCTTTGTGCATAGTGGATGCTCAATAAATGTGAATTAATGGATCAATAATGTGTCTAGAAAAGAATAAATCTCTATGGAAGCCAGAGGATCTGCCTCTCACCTTGCTGTTGGTAGATTTTCTGCTGTAATCCCTGAGTGAGTGTAGTCTTGTAGAAGTGATTTTTGTGGCAATTTGCACTCCTGAGGCTGCTCAGACATCATTTTAATTGTGCTTTCGCTTTTGGCATATGCCCTTTTCCCATATTCTGTTTTATATTAGTCTTTTGAGGCATCTAGGAAGAATTAGGTAGTGGGGGAGAAGATCAGGGTTATAATTAGGTTCCAGACAAATTCCATAATTGAGTAAGAGTTTGTCTGTGATCTTAAGTGTAGGTAAATAGTCCCCATGGGCAAGTACCAGCTCTGTTATCTATGGTACGCTGTGGGCACCAGCAATACATTTTATAAGACCATAATAGAGTAATAAGGACAATCAGTCATTGTTATCTTTATCCATTTAAAGCTGTTTCAAAGTGCTACATCAAATAAAGCTTATTTTTTCACTTTAGAATCATATTGTAGAACTGAGACAAATTTTCCTACTCTCATATAGCACTGACTGTTTCCAGAAAGTTGTATAGCTTGAGTCAACATCTCTTATGTAATAATAATAATAATATAATAATAGTGGGGGTAGTTGCCATCTTTGAGCATTTTCTATATGTTAGTGTGCATACGTGCATGCATGCTCCATCATTGCAGACTGTCATCCAGTAGTCTATATATAGCCTGCCAGACTTCTCTGTCCATGGGATTTCCCAGGCAAGAATATTGGAGTGGGTTGCCATTTCCTTTTCCAGGGGATCTTCCTGACCCAGGGATCGAACTCATGTCTCCTGCATTGGCAGGCAGATTCTTCATCACTGCACTACCTGAAAAGCCTTCTAAGTGTTAGATTCTGCACTATATACTTTATATGCATAATCTTATTTATTCTTTGGATTACGTTTTTGAAGCATTTGTTATTTTCAGTTTATGTCCCCAAAGTGGGAGTTTAGAGAAGTAAATAATTTGATCAGTATCTTATAGATGGTAAATAGAAGTCTGTTTGATTCACATCCTTTGCTCTTAATTATTTTACTAGCATACATGAAGGAATACACTACAGAAGGCTGGAATTAGGACCATCATTTTAAAAACTGAGACTTGGACTAATAGCAGCTACCTTAAGATGCCATGTTGTGATATAAGTTGTCTCATGTAAAATTTAGGCTGTGTACCTAATAAGTTAGGTTGGCTAGCCCTTTTATACAGATGAGAACATCAGAGCTCCTAAAGGTCCTGTGATTTGCTATAGACATTCAACAACTAGGTGGTAGAACTCTGACCAACATCTACTCTGTCTGAGCTTGCAGCTAGCTGCAAGACATGTTGCTAACACTCTACTGCATCTAATAAGGTGGAAACTGCCAAAGGGTAATAGAAGTCTACCGTTACTTTGTCTGCATAGCATCCGTTTCCCGCTTCTTACCAGCATCTTGATTTGGTGTTATTTGGGAAGGGGGGTTTGGGAGGGATTACCTCTTCTCTTGTTTCTGGAGTTGGGACAGTGAACCCCATGTTTCTATCTTTTACTAAAGAAACTACAAGGGATCAGATTTTACCTTCAGTTGACTCATGTTGACAAAAACACAGACCTACCATCTAACTTGACAATCAGAGTACCTTTTTTTTTCAGGAACTTGAATCTTTTTTTTTTTTAATTGGACAATAATTGCTTTACAATATTGTGTTGGTTTTTTTCCACACAACAGCATGAATCCACCATAAGAATTCATGTGTCCCCTCCTTCCTGAGCCTCCTTCCACCCCCTCCCCACCCCATCTCACTTCTCTAGGGTGTCACTTGAATGCTGAGGATCTGAGGCAGGTGGTGGAGATATGATTGGAATCTGTTAATCTCAGTCTCTTCCATCAGGTTCTCTTGCTATGAGATTATACCTGTAATTCCCACATCACTCTAACCTCACTCAGGCACAGTCCTGAAGCGTAATGAAGAAAGAAACTTCTTTCGTGAGCTGAATTCTAAAGAATGCATTTCACCACCTTTGCATAGGAGAGATGGTTAGAGACAAGACCGTCCCTTCATCCTGGGCAGCGGCAGATAGTCAGCTTAGAGGATGATGATCTTAGAAGAATTCTGATGAAGGAATTGATGACAAGGATGTTTAGAGAAGTATGTGGATGGATCCTGCCTCATATATACATATTTAGGATAAGTTTCAGCTTACTACAACAGAAAATCCAACAGAACAGTAACAAAACAAGATGCAAAGTTGTTTTTTGGTTTGCTTTGTTTTCTGTTCACATGTAAAAGAAGTTGTAGCTGTGTATGCAGGACTGACAGAACTACTCCATGGCCATGCTGGTTACTTCCTGGTCCAAGACATCTGCTGGAACTCCACCTGTCATGTCAGAAAGGAAGAAGACAGGAAGACAGAAGCAAAAAGTGGAGCTAAGTCAGAAATCTTCCTGAACATTCCATATGGTACTTCTGTTTACATCTCTTTGGCCAGAATTTAGTTACATGGCTATGCTTAGATACAATGCCAGCTAGGAAGTAAGGCTTTATTTTTTTAGGTAGATGATTTGATACTCTAAATAAACTCAACCTTCTATTTCATATACAATATCACCAGCAGTTCAAAAGGGAATCTTAAGAATCAGTGGACAGACATGTGTGGTACTAAAGAAAGTTCCAGGAAAACATCTATTTCTGCTTTCTTGACGATGCCAAAGTCTTTGACTGTGTGGATTACAATAAACTGTGGAAAATTCTGAAAGAGATGGGAATACCAGACCACCTGACCTGCCTCTTGAGAAACTGCAGGTCAGGAAGCAACAGTTAGAACTGGACATGGAACAACAGACTGGTTCCAAATAGGAAAAGGAGTACATCAAGACTGTATATTGTCACCCTGCTTATTTAACTTATCTGCTTATTTAACTTATATGCAGAGGTCCGACTCTTTGCGACCCCATGGACTGTAGCTTATCAAGCTCCTCAGTCCGTAGGATTTTCCAGGCAAGGGTGCTGGAGTGGATTGCCATTTCCTTCTCCAAGGGATCTTCCCAACCCAGGAATCGATCCCGGGTCTTCTGCATTGCAGGCAGACGCTTTACTGTCTGAGCCACCAGGGAAGCCCGAGTACATCATGAGAAACGCTGGGCTGGAAGAAGCAGAAGCTGGAATCAAGATTGCCGGGAGAAATATCAATAATCTCAGATATGCAGATGACACCACCTTTATGGCAGAAAGTGAAGAGGAACTAAAAAGCCTCTTGATGAAAGTGAAAGAGGAGAGCGAAAAAGTTGGCGTAAAGCTCAACATTCAAAAAACGAAGATTATGGCATCTGGTCCCATCACTTCATGGGAAATAGATGGGGAAACAGTGGAAACAGTGTCAGTTATTTTGGGGGGCTCCAAAATCACTGCAGATGGTGACTGCAGCCATGAAATTAAAAGACACTTACTCCTTGGAAGGAAAGTTATGACCAACCTAGATAGCATATTCAAAAGCAGAGACATTACTTTGCCNATCTTTAATGTCTTCTAAGCCAGGTTGTGTTAAATGTGATATATGTTCTTTCTGCTGAATACAATGATGCATTTTACACACACACCCTCACCACCAAATCCCATCAAGTGCCACCCTTCTTCATCTGTTCTGAAAATCAGAGTCATCTTTACATTTGGTAAGGAGACACTACGCTTTTTTCCCCCCCACGAACTTAATAGCACTTGCTGAACATATTAAAACATGGCTGTCCAAGGCAGAAAGTCACCAAGCCAGGTAAGTACCAGGAGTTTAGTTGGGAATATTAATTTCTTTCGAATAGAGTAGTTTGGGAAAAAGGCTTTCCATAATTATTCAAAATCAGGATCTACAAAGTGCATGTTTTGACTCAAAGTGGTTTTTCATGGACTTTCTTTGAAATAGTCCACTGTTCCTCCTTCAGCCTGAGTCAACTGTTGAAAATGTAGATGTTTCTCCCTGGCTTTTCTGCGGTCACCTGTTTGACTCTGGATCCCAAGAGGACCGAGTAACACAGTATAAAACATGACCCATTAGTGGTGGGGACTGCAGGTGGAGCAAATTTCCTTAGAAGGGAATCTGAACCGAGCAGGAAACCGCCAACATCGTGAGTGTGGCTTTGCCCGGAGGAGCCTGGGAAAGCTTCCAAGTCCACTGACCTGTCGCACTGCTTGATATCTCGTCTGCACTCCTTTCCAGTGTGACACATCTTGGGTTTCAGAATGCAGACATGTGGCTAAAGTACTAATATGGACATGCTCCTTCCATTAGGGTATTTTTTTTTCAAGGGTTACCTGATACTCTGAACGGGAGTTCAATCCCATCTGTCTATACATAGATATGATCTGTGTGCTTTCAGGAAAAATAAGAAAAGCTAAGAAAATTAGGATGAAAGAGAATGAGGATACACTGGTGGGCTTAAATGGGCTAAGGTCACAGGGACAAGTGAGACTGTAAAACTTACTTATGAAGCAAAATCAAAGCCAGGGGCATGGTCAGCAGGAGAATCCTGCTTGCTGCAAGTTCAGTTCAGTTCAGTCGCTCAGTTGTGGGTTCTTTGCGACCCCATGGACTGCAGCACGCTGGGCTTTCCTGTCCATCACCAATTCCAGGAGCTTGTTCAAACTCATGTCCACGGAGTCAGTGATGCCACTCAACCATCTCATCCTCTGTTGTTCCCTTCTCTTCCTGCCTTCAATCTTTCCCAGCATCAGGGTCTTTTCTAATGAGTCAGTTCTTTGCATCAGGTGGCCAAAGTAATAGAATCAAAGTAACAGCATCAGCCCTTCCAATGAATATTCAGGACTGATTTCCTTTAGGATTGACTGGTTGGATCTCCTTTCAGTCCAAGGGACTCTCAAGAGCCTTCTCCAACACCACAGTTCAAAACCATCACTTCCTTGGTGCTCACTTTCTTTATGGTCCAACTCTCACATCCACACCTGACTACTGGAAAAACCATAGCTCTGACTAGATGGACCTTTGTTGAAAAAGCAGTGTCTCTGATTTTTAATATGCTGTCTAGGTGGGTCATAGCTTTTCTTCCAAGGAGTAAGTGTCTTTTAATCTCATGGCTGAAGTCACCATCTGCAGTGATTTTGGAGGCCTCCCCCCCAAAATAGAGTCTCTCACTTGTTTCCACTGTTTTCTCATCTATTTGCCATGAAGTGGTGGGACCAGATGCCATGATCTTAGTTTTCTAATGTTGAGTTTTAAGCCAGCTTTTTCACTCTCCTCTTTCACCTTCTTCAACAGGCCCTTTAGTTCCTCTTCACCTTCCGCTAGGGAGGGCATGAAATCTTATCTGGAAATCTGTGAGTGTGAAATTCTGTTGATAGCTCTGAGGTCACATCTAGCCAGGTTCACATTCCAGAACAGGTAACACGATGAGGACAAATGGTCATAGACAACAGTTCATTGTGTCTAGGCTCTTTTTCTTTTTTAAAAAAATTTTAATGTAATTTATTGGCGTAGGTTACAGGAAAGCCCAATGGCAGGGACAGCCTCAGTGGCTCTGTCTTGCAAGGTGTTTCCTGAGCTGGCTCTCTTGCCCTCTGCACTCTTTCATGCCCCACCCCTCCCTCTCTCGACTCCGCTCCCTGTTTCTGTTGGTTTTGTCCTCAGATTAGACTCTTTACACCGTCATCCCTAAACAGACTTTCCCATGGATTTCTCTCAGCGCCCAGATATCTGAAATAAGAGTCCATTGACCCGGTGGTCCCTTGTTTATCCCCATGGCCAGGGTAACAAAGCACTCTGTTTAAATGTGATGATGTCGCCTACTCACCTTGTGAGCAGAAGAATTGGAACTGGACCCACTGCAATATCTGAACTGGAAAAAAAGCCATTCTCACCTTGACCCTAAAGGACTCAGAGGACTGGAAGGTACTCTTACAGGGAAAATGAGCCAGGCATGTGAGGAGGAATTAGGACTTGGGCATAAAAGCATTTGCATGCTTGAAGGATGGCATAAAAGTAAATACAGATGGTGGAGGGTGGTGCAGACAAGAAACATTTACTTCAGAATTTTGTCAGAAAAAATGTGCCTGGGAGAAGACCTCACATGGAACAGTTTTAACATACAGATGCCATATTTGCATAGTGAAAGAGAAGGTCAAAGGAGGAAACATGGGAGCTTCTGAATTTCCCTGTGTCTACACCAGGCTGTCTCTGCACTTAACAGTTGTCCCTAGGGAGTGCTTAAGTGGAGTAAAAGTCATGTGACTCAGGAAGAAATGGAAAATGGATGTGCTAAGCCAGTCTTGAATCCTTCTCATCACCTGAGTGAAAAAAAAAAAGGAAAATCTGGGCCCTGGAAGAGCTTTTGGTGTTGGTGGTTTAGTCACTAAGTTGTGTCTGATTCTTGCAAGCCCATGGGATTCTCCAGGCAAGAATATTGGAGTGGATGGCCATTTCCTTCTCTAGGGGATTTTCCCGACCTGGAATCAAACCTGAGTCTCCTGCACAGTAGGCAGATGGTTTACCAACTGAGCTATGAGGGAAGCCCCAATTCAGTTCAGTGCAGTCGCTCAGTCGTGTCTGACTCTTTGAGACCCCCTGGACTGCAGCATGCCAGACCTCCCTGTCCATCACCAGCTCAAACCTGGGTCTCCTGCATTACAGATAGATGATTTACCAACTGAGCTATGAGGGAAGCCCCAATAGCTTTTAGCTATACTTAAAACACGAGGAGAAGTAGCACAGCAACAGGCCAAGGATATAACTCATAGAGCAAGTCTTATTAAAATACTTAGGTATTCATAGATTGATGGATGTTTTGAAGCTTTTCATCTGGTAGCAGCACCATAGGCTAAAATATCATTTTATGCCTGAAACTCATGGTCTTTAGACACTAGGGAAAAGACAGAGTTAGTTCTTATGTTTTGAAAGGTGCCCCCATAACACTTGTAGTTGATCCACACTCTTCATCTGACTTTCTGGTAGGATCACAGTGCTTTGAAGACATGCTTTGAGACCGTTGTATATGTATAGTGTATAGAATGTATATAATCTAGTGCTTGACATATAAAATTTGCTCTAAAAATGATCATAAGATGGTTTAGAAGTGTATACTCTAAAGATAGGAATCTGAAGTATGTCCTTGGTTAGGAAGCATGAAATCTAGTGTCTATTGCTTTTATCCCATTTTGAAATCACTAAATGATTTTACTGGCTTTCTATGAAAGATTATATGCTGACTCTGATTCAGCCCCTTAGCTGTAAGCAGCACCCACATCAGACAGCTCTTTGACTATGTTGCTGAGAATTCCATCTAGGATCTATCCTTCCATGCTCAGGACAGGACATTGAGATGTTCTCTCCTCTTTGGACAAAAAATCAAGATATATAGCTTTTCAAAAACACTTTTGAAAAGTATTTCAAAATGCTAACTCATATATTAGGATTTCAGAAATGAGCACTAAATGAAACCAAACAAGACCCTGTGGGGCTTCTGGGCAAGGAAGCCTTTCAAGCTGTTGCTAATCAGGGAAGGGAGGGGATGCAGAGACAAAGGAGGGGAAGCCAAGAAACAGCAGTGCAGCCTTGCGGCAGGGTCCTCGCTCCACCCAAGGGACACACAGAATGGTATATTTGAGTTTTTTTTTACAGAACTATCAAACCAGTCAATTCTAAAGGAAATCAGTCTTGAATATTCATTGAAAGGACTGATACTGAAGCTGAAGCTCCAATACTTTGGCGAGCTGATTCAAAGAATTGACTCATTGGAAAAGACCCTGACGCTGGGAAAGATTGAAGGTAGGAGGAGAAGGGGATGACAGAGGATGAGATGGTTGGATGCCATCACTGACTCAATGGACATGAGTTTGAGCAAGCTCTGGGAGTTGGTGATGGACAGGGAGGCTTGGCGTGCTAGGGTCCATGGGGTCGCAAAGAGTCAAACACAACTGAGCAACTGAACTGAACTTAAAGGGTGTCCCTGGTGGCTCAGATGGTAAAGAATCTGCCTGCCAAGGAGACCTGGGTTCGATCCCTAGGTAGGGAAGATCCCCTGGGGGAGGCCATGGCAACCTACTCAAGTATTCTCGCCTGAGGAATCCCGTGGATGGAGGAGCCTGGCAGCCACAGTCCGTGGGATGGCAAAGAGCTGGACATTACTGAAAACAAATGCAAGATGTTTCAGAGACAAGGTCATAGTTTGTTAACCTCAAGGGATGCTTCAGGGGACCACCGAGGCCAGATAAAAGGGCTGTCAGCCTTGTGCACACCCAGATCCCTGTCCTTGAACCACTGCTATTATTATATGTACCAGTGAAGTCGTTTAGTCGTGTCCTACTGTTTTGCGACCCCAGGACTGTAGCCCGCCAGGCGCCTCTGTCCATGGGATTTTCCAGGCAAGGATACTGGAGTGGGTTGCCATTTCCTTCTCCAGGGGGTCTTCCTGACTCGGATCAAACTCAACTCTCCCACGTTGCAGGCGGACTGTTTACCATCTGAGCCACCATTGGTATAAATCTCACCACATCCTCCTGGGGTTGGAGGCACANTCTGTCCATGGGATTTTCCAGGCAAGGATACTGGAGTGGGTTGCCATTTCCTTCTCCAGGGGGTCTTCCTGACTCGGATCAAACTCAACTCTCCCACGTTGCAGGCGGACTGTTTACCATCTGAGCCACCATTGGTATAAATCTCACCACATCCTCCTGGGGTTGGAGGCACACGCTTTTGAGAGGCACTCCCCTTTTGCCTGGCAAAGCATTAAAGCTGTTCTTTTCTGCTTCACCCAAAACTCTGTCTCCAAGATTCAATTTGGCACCGGTGTGCAGAGGGTGAGTTTTTGGCATTGTAAAGAAACCCCAAACCAAATCATCTTCTGCTTTCTCTACCCAGGGCAGCTCTGCTGAAAGCTGGGGAAGCTATCTCAAAGTCACATCTGTGATATTTCTCTGTCCTTGCTTCAATAAAGGGTGTTTGATGAGGATCCCTGCCCTTGGGTACATCCCAGAGCTAGGAGGACAGATTGCAAAAGCATTTTGTGTTATTCCCTCTCTGACCATCGAGAAGTCCTGGAGGTGACCGTGAGGATGGGCATGATGGAGAAGATGCTATATTAATGGTGATCTTCAGTGAGAACAAAAAGGAACCTCTGCATCCATTTCCTGTTCTCTTTTCTCTCTGTGAGAGGACTTCTGGCGATTGGTATTGCCATTGCTCCTGGCTTTGCCCTGGCCGTCGTTGCTGGCTTTTTAATGAAAGACTTCCGAAGTGACTGGCGCTGTTTATGGAACATGAATTAGAGATGGAGTTGAGTGGCCTGACCTACTGGTGATTGACAGATGACTCACTGCAGGGGCCTCACTCCCCAAAGTGCTTGCTGCAGAGTCATCCCTTAGGGCCATTGTGCTGAGACCTGTGTCTGTGTATCTGCAGCCAAAGCAGCAGGCTCTCAGAGACAGACACTGGGACAGGACAGAGCTGCAGAAAGCTGAGACTAAAGGACTGAGTCTGGTGACCGCTTGGGAGGGAAGGAGTCAGACCTGTTTACAGCTTGCTCTTCCTTCAACCTCCCCCAACCCCCAGACAACATACATCCAGTTTCTGAAATCACTTATCTTTCATGAAAGAACCATGCAGAGACCATTACATCTGGAGCCAAAAAACCCGGGTTGAGCTTCCGGTTCAATCAGAGCTTGAAAAGTGAAAATGTTAGTTGCTCAGTCATGTCCGGCTCTTTGCGACCCCATCAATTGCAGCCTGCCAGTCTCCTCCGTCCATGTGATTCTCCAGGTAAGAATACTGGAATAGACCGACATTTCCTTCTGCAGCGGATCTTCCCAACCCAGGGACTGCCTGGGTCTCCTGCATTGCAGGCGGGTTCTTTACTCTGAACTGCCAAGGTAGCTTGATTAACTCCTTTGAACGGCCTTTTCTTTACTAGCCCAAACTGGGAAAACAGTAGCACCCACCTTACCAGTCTGTGGTCAAGTGTCAGTGAAAGAATGTTTGTGAGGGCATCTCAGGAATCACACCCACGTTCTCATCATTGTTGTACACCCTGAACACTTCTGATCTAAGTCCTAACAGTGTTGGTACAAATTCAAGTAAGATTTGATGGATTTGAACGTGTATTGAGAGAAAGACTCACAAAGTAATTTGCCCCAAGATATAGATTCTAGAACGATAAGTAGACTCCTGTTCCTGGGAAGGTCATTTTCCCCCTTACACCAGATGTTCAGACTGTGTTTGCAACACTGGGTGCCTCGAGTGGCTCTCTCTACACCCTGTCGGAGTTTCTTCATTCATTCCTTCATTCATTCTAAGAATATGGGCATGAGGGACACAGAGGTGAATTCATGGAGCTCATAGTGGATGGAGGATGTGGTCTCAGCTGGCCTTGGCTTGAAGCAGGGCTTGGGGTCTCAGCCAGAGACTGAGAACCCAGTCAATGTGGTGAGAACACCAAATCCTGGCCATGAGGCCAGTGGTCAATGATGAGCCCCAGCTCTTGGGCTTTGCAGAAAAGAATTTCCACAGAAACAGAAGGTAGTGAAGCAAGTAAAGCATTTATTAAGAGGAGAAAGAGTACAGTACCTGTGGATAGGCACGTGGCAGACTCAGAGAGAGTCCCTGAGTCACGCCCCCGGGGTAGCTTAAATCACTTACATTGGGTACATCTTCCAGGTTGCCTTTGGCAAATCCTTTTGATTTGCCTGGTTCCTAATCTACATTTAGCATCTCTCAGGACCCATCGTGTGTGTGTGTGTGTGTGCATGCCTCTCTTAGACAAGATGGATTCTACCACAAAGGCCTATGGGTAGCCTGGCATTAGTTAACATCACTCGCCTTTGACTGCTGTGGAACGTTTCTGTGCATGTGTGGTCGGGGAGGTCTCTTGACTTCGAGAATGTGAAATATGTGGTGGTTTGGGCAGGGCCCAGCCTCCTCCTCCAGTTGTCCTTCTATTCTCTTCTTGGAGTTTCAGTCACAGGGAATGAACCTCCAATCACTTTACCTTTGGTGGGGGGGGAGCGGGTGGGGAGGGGCCAGGAATCTACCTCCTGGCCCAGAAGCAGCTGTAGAACAGAAAATTACAAGCAAATCCAGCATGGAGGCAAACCCAAGGTGTGGCTGGTGGTGCAAGGAGGCGAAGAAACAGGGGCTGGTAGCTGATTAAGTCTCTGAGGGTTTGTAGGACCTTATCAGAAAGAGACAGGAGGGGAGGTATCCAGGGAGTGCCAGGCTCTCCCACTATGTGGAATGGAATGACTTGGTTAACTATCCTAAATTATGAGGAGTTCGGATAACGTGATTTAAAATAGCAATAACCACGCCGACGTGCTCTGACATTGTTTGGAAAGAGCAGACAGCCATGGTCGAGGGAGAGCTTATTCCATGGAGCTGGTGGTCGTGGGGGTGGGCAATTTTGGGTAGGTAAGGAAAAAAAAAAGGGGTTTCTCGGGCACCTTTTGCTGTTCAAATAGGATTATTTGGTCTATTATTTCACACACTATTTGTGATAAATATCGCCTGTGTTTATTGAAAACAGAAAGGGCCTAGCCCAAATGGCAACAGCTTCGAACCCGTGCCGACTGATGGCAGAAAGAGAGTTAATTCCACATGTACTCAGCACCGACTCATCAACTGCACACTCATCAGCGGATCACTGAAAGTTAGGAAAGAAAGAAAACTCACAGAACCTCCAGCCCAGCTCACTCTCAGACTGAAGATTCTGAGTTTCAGTGAGGAGGTGTGAACTGTCTACAGTGGGCAGGCAGAGCAAAGGAGCACAACCATCCCACCATTCTGTCTATATTTGTTTGCAGAAGAATTCAGATTTGTATGAAACATTTTTCCAGTGCTCTCTTTTCTCACGAACTTTAAAAAATTTTTCATTTGATGTTGGAGTATAGTTAATTTGCAATGGTGTATTTGTTTCAAGTGTACTTCCTGGAGGCTCAGTTGATAAAAAATCCACCTGTAATGCAGGAGACCTGGCTTCGATCCCTGGGTTGGAAAGATCCCCTATAGAAGGGAACTGGCTACCCACTCTGGTATCCTGGCCTGGAGAATTCCATGGACGGTGTAGTCCATGGGACCACAAATAGTCAAACGCAACTTTCACCTTTTTTCAAGTGTACAGCAAAGTGATTCAATTAGACATGTGAAAGTCAAAGTCGCTCAGTTGTGTCTGATTCTTTTTGATGTGATTTCTAAGTGATGTTAACATCACTTAGAAATATGCAAAACCACACAACGTAGTAAATCAACTATATTTCAATAAAAATTGGAAAGAAAAAAAGAAACACACCAAACTAGTTTCAGGTCCCAGAAACAATCTCCCCTCAGATAAAATCCCGGTTAGTCAGCAGCCTGTTTGGAATTTTGCCATCTGTCTCCTTTCCTGTGTTTTTTGGCCCAAACCATCTTGAATTTTTTAGTATGTCCTTTGTTTAACAGTAGTAATGTTGCTGTCTTTTCTCTTGAAACCTGAATTTGTGTTCTATTTCAGTTGAAACTTACTGGTCTAAGAGAATGATCGAAAAGAAGTATTTCCCTTTGTAATAAAGGCAAACAATTTTATGCAAGTTTTTGAAGAGGGAAGGGTAGGTAGGCCTTCAAAACAGCCTTAGATTTTTTTTTTTTTTGCTTCATATTCAGATGATAATAAAGAGCTTAAGTTTTCCCCTCCAGAAAGCAAAACTCTTTTTCATTGAATGCAAGGTGAATTATAGGTTATGTCTCATGGTATCCCTGCTAACAAGGGAAAGAAGAAAGTGCCCTGAACCAGCGGATCTCAAACTTTAGCTTGTAATGCCATCACCTGGGAGCTTGTGAGAAAAGCAGATGTTCAGGTCGACCCTGAAATCTACAAGTCAGAAATTCTGTGAGTCCTCCAACCTGTGTTTTATCAAAATCCAGATAATTCCGATATAAGCCTAAAGTTTCAGATGTAGGTTGCTGGAAACTTAAAGAATGCAACCCATTTAAGAATTTACTACTGACTATGAGAACAGGTCAAATTTCTTCCAGTCTGAGAGCAGCTATTTTGATCGAGGCAGGACTGTTTACATATCACTGTGGCTGCAAGTTGAAGATAACATAGCGTTTAGAGCAGGCTGCCCTGCACAGGGTGAGGAGTAAGTTGCCCGTGTGATGTGATCTTATACTCTGCTCCCATCAGCCTCTGCTCCCCACATTTGCCTCTCCCCTGCTTGAAATTTCACTAATAATGTTTAATAACTATGCTGAAGGATTTAATCCTATTATACGTCAAATTCCTTAGGCAGGTTAATACTTTCATCCTTTATCAGTCTCTTATACAATGGACTGGGTTTTGGATTCCTTCTGGAGGAAAAGTTTTGAGAACCGTGAAAGGCAGAGAGAAAATTAGGCTATTTAAGGAAGGTACAATAAAAGTGTGTTTTGTTGCCTACCTCAAAATGAATACATGGCCTTTTTTTTTTTTTTTTTTTAAACAGAACTCTATTTTTTGCTAGGGGCTTCCCTGGTGGCTCAGAGGGTAAAGCCTCTGCCTGCAATGTGGGACACCAGAGTTCAATTCCTGGGTTGGGAAGATCCCCTGGAGAAGGAAATGGCAATCCACTCCAGTACCCTTGCCAGGAAAATCCCACGGATGGAGAAGCCTCGTAGGCTACAGTCCATGGGGTCGCAAAGAGTCAGACATGACTGAGAGACTTCACTTTTACTTTCACGGTTATTCTGCCTCCACTGTAGCTCAGAAGGCTATGTGATTAAGATATAGTCAGTAGAAAGTAAAAGATATGCAGAAAATTTTTTGGAAGCCTTCTAAAATAAAAACAAAATTGTCTGTATTTCCCCTTATCTTCCCATCACCTGGAAGGCAGATATAAAGGTTGGTACTCCAGCAGCCATATTAAGTCATGAGGTAGAAGAAACTTACTGAGATGTTAGGGCAGAGAGAGAACAACTTGAGTCATTAATGACTGATGGGAACCACCTTTCTATTCCTAGATATTTTAAAACATGAGAGAGAAACCAGCATCTTTCCTTGGCCTTTTCTTTTTTTATTATGTAAAATGCAACATTCTCCTGATAGAAGAGATGGCACCAAGATGGGGATGGACAGCACAGAAAGGGGAGATTAGAAATGTGGGAGCTAAACTTTCCCCACTTTACAGCTTAACCAATCCTGTGAAGCAGCAGGATAACACATGCTTTCTTCCAGAGAGTTATCCTGCTTCCCAACCCACTTAAGAGTCTTTAGTGAGTCTTTAGTTCCAGTTTTTGTTCTGAAATCTATAGTATCTCCATTTCCCTCAAAGAGTGTTGTAAGGTTTCACAACAACAATGACATGATTTTAGTTACATATTTTAAAACTGGTCATTTTGTATTGTTTAGAATCTAGAACTGGAGATGGTCTTTTATAGTGAATAAGACAGTAATCAAGCAGTGTCAGAAAAATATTTCTCTAATAAGATGACCATGTCATATCATAGAAGTTTCTCAGTTTTCCGCACGGCCTTCCTCTGGGGTTCTTAGAGCATAAATTCCCTTCTAGGTGAAGCCTGAGAGGACAGAAATGAGCCGAACTCTTCTTGACTTTATGCCTTAGGTTTAGGAATGCATGATTGAAATTTTATACACTACTATGTGTAAAACAGATAACGAATGAGAATCTACTCTATAGCACAGGGGACTCTACTCAGTGCACTGTGGTGACCTAAATGGGAAGGAAATCCCGAAGAGAGGGCATATATATGTACACACACACACACACACACACACACACACTCACTTTGCTGTACAGCAGACCCTAACACAGCATTGTAAAGCAGCTATACTCCAATAAATTTTTTTTTTTAAGGAATTTCTTTCTACACTGTTCAATTNAAAAAAAAATAGATCTAATGTAGATTACCTCTCTTCCATAGTCATGGCCACTGGTCACCAATGATGTTGGCAGCTGTGGTTTGTGGTCACCCACTGATGCTCACCCCAAAGACTACCTTTCACTCCCAAGCTCACAATCTCTCCAACTTTACCTGTGGGTTGACTATGGTGCTTTCTTTGTATGGAGACAGTGAGAGTGTGATTTTTTTGCCTTGTGACTATTGCGATTATGTCCGACCCCTTTTGAAAAGTTCAAGATGTGTATAAGAGACAGCNGCTCACAATCTCTCCAACTTTACCTGTGGGTTGACTATGGTGCTTTCTTTGTATGGAGACAGTGAGAGTGTGATTTTTTTGCCTTGTGACTATTGCGATTATGTCCGACCCCTTTTGAAAAGTTCAGATAATTAAATTGAAGACAAATACGCAGTGTTGGTTTACTTAGTCCTGTTCTTAACCACTACTGATGCCGGGGTTAACTAGTCAATTGTTTTATTTAAATAATAGCATTTGTGTAGCAGAAACGTAAAGCCGAATATAAAAATATAACTTCAAGTAGAGATTTATGTTTTAATATTTCAGTGATAAATTAATAACACTATGTAGATAATTATTATTTATTTTCATTATTAGTTTTATCACTGTTGTTATTTCGTCTGATGAAACACCACAACTCAAACACCATGAATCATGGCAGGGAATGGAATCTAGCTTTCCGAATGACTGCCACTGGCTGGAAGTTAGTTTGAATTTGGCCCCATGGGAAACAAGAGCTAACAGAGAGCCAGGCAGAAAAATGTATCCTCCTCTCTCTAGTTCATGGAGAGAGGGCTGTGCAGGTTTCAGAGGCCATCTTGGGGCCATTTATGCAAGAATTCTGGGCCCCAAGTACCCAGAGCATGATCTAGAAGGTGGCTGTAGAGTAGATGGTTGTGGGTCCTTGGGGTGCAACTAGGGTGACCCGAATGGGTTGTCCATTTGGTTCTCTAGATATCTGGTTACCCTGAAGGCCAACCATGCTCTTTCCAGTTCTCCTTTCCTTGTGAGGTGGGAGGTGGCCTACGAAGGGTCAAAGTGAAGTCTCAAGTTATACTCAAAATGCTTCCCCAAAAGACACAGCCTGATCTCTGGCTGATACCTTGAGGAGGAGGAGGAGGAGGAGGTGGAGGAAGTAGGAGAAGAAGGAGAAGGAGGAGAAGGAGAAGAAGAACCTACTTATAGACAATGAAAGGAAAATACATAATCGAGTTTGGTTTGGAATCTGTATACAGCTACAGAACCATGTGAACCAACAGATTTGTGAGTTTACAAAGGAAATGACTTTGCAAAAAAAAAAAAAATCATTTATTTTTGACAATGCTCGTATTCAAGAATTCAGTTTTTTAATGTTGCTTGCAAACAGATGCTAAACTGAAAAAATTAACTAGCAATGGCATTTCAGAAAGCGATGATATCCGACTTCTTTATTAAGTTTACTGTTAAGTGAACAAAGAAAGAGAAAAACATTTCTTCCATTAGCAAAGCAAATAGAACATCTGTGCACAAGGAAATGAAACACACAGTTTGGTGGGTGCAATCCAGTGTCGCGGAAGGAATAATTGGTTTGTAGGTACAGAAAGTTTTCTGTCCCAAATCTTAAACTGGATAAGATCTCACAGGTTTTAAGCATGGCTTTGTTGTGGTGGTTTAATTTTATTTTGACTTCAACCCCGGTTTGGAAACGACAGAAAGTGAATCGCAGACTAATAGTGAGAAAAGGGGAACTCCGTCTCTGAGCTCCTTTGTGGTTGACGTCCTATAAACTGAGAGGGCTTTGTGTCCGGGTTTGACCTGAAGGCAGCTAGGGAATCAGGACGGTGTGAGGCATGCCAGCCTACAGAGAGAGCATGACATGTTAGCTCTGCCATCTCCAGGTTTTTCCTTTGCACTTTTTGTTTGTCTTCTTTTAAAATCATCCAAGTTTTCAAGTCCTCCCCAACTGCTAGGGCACTATTGCAGCTCTTTCTTCTGTAGAAGGCGAAGAAAACTGTCTTGCCTGGGATAAATGCATCTTTTTGAGTAAAACAGTGACTAATCCCTCATGCCCTAATTGTGCTTAGTCGCTCAGTCCTGGCCAACTCTTCATGACCCCGTTGACTGCACAGCCTGCCAGGCTCCTCTGTCCATGGGGATTCTCTAGGCAAGAATACCAGAGTGGGTAGCCTTCCCCTTCTCCAGGGGATCTTCCCAACCCAGGGACCAAACCCAGGTCTCCTGCATTGCAGGAGGTTTCTTAACTGTCTGGGCCAGCAGGGAAGCCCTAAGGCCTTGTCTAAATAAAGGCACTCATTTTTCAAAAATAAAAAATAAAATTGTTATGACAAAAATAAATAACCAACTTTTTTTTTTTTTTTTTTCTGGGAGACAAAACTTCCTGCATCATTAAGTTCTTGGAAAAATTACCAAACTCATCCTAGCTGGACAAGAGCAGAGGCTAGAAAGGACTCTGTGCCTCCTTGTCAGCAACAGTGGTGGGTGGCGGGGGGCCCCCAGGGAGAAGGTGAGTCTACAGGGTTTCAGAACTTAACACCTTGTTCCTCCTTCTCAGGTAGGAAGAGGGAAGAACTTCTNCCTAGCTGGACAAGAGCAGAGGCTAGAAAGGACTCTGTGCCTCCTTGTCAGCAACAGTGGTGGGTGGCGGGGGGCCCCCAGGGAGAAGGTGAGTCTACAGGGTTTCAGAACTTAACACCTTGTTCCTCCTTCTCAGGTAGGAAGAGGGAAGAACTTCTTTCTTGGTAAAGAAACCAATATAGGAAGGAAGACTTGTCCTACATTCTCAGCCTCAGAGCAGTGGGATTTTATTGCTATTAAGAGACAGTGGTTCCTTTGCACATGGATCCCCAGCATAATGAACTTTCAGATGTGAACAAGGTCAGCTCTTTCTGGGTGGGGCTCCTTGATTTTCCTGGTGGCATCTGCTCCTTCACTACTGCACCCCTTCCCTGCCTCTTTTAGAGGATGGCTCAACTTTGTACCCTTTTTTTTTTTTTAACCTCCTCTCCATCATTACAAAGGAAGATTCTTCTGCTAGTACAGAGCATGGGGAAAGTGTGTGTTAGACTCCATAACTTTTCAAGGAAGTCTGGGATGACTAATTTAATTGATCCCTTTGGCCAGATGCCCAGATATTTGGTCATACACTGTTTTATGGATGTTTCTGTGAGGGTGTTGGGGTTGAAATTAACATTTAAGTCTGTGGACTTTGAGTGAAACCAATTGCCCCATCCTAGGTGAGGCTGGGTGTGTGCTAAGTTGCCTCTTTGTGACCCCATGCACTGTAACGCACTAGGCTCCTCTCTCCATGGATTCTCCAGGCGAGAATGCTGGAGTGAGTTGCCGTGCCCTCGTCCAGGGGATCTTCTTGCCTCGGGGACTGAGCCTGTGTCTTTTACACCTCCTGCACTGGCAGGCCGGCTCTTTGCCACTAGTGCCACCTGGGAAGCCCCACTTTAGGCGGGTGGGCCTCATCTAATCAGGTGAAGGCCTGAATGGAACCAAAAGGCTCATCCTCCCCTGAGAAGGAAAGAATTCTCCAGCAGACAGCTTTCAGACTTGACCACAGCATTGGTCATATACAAATATTGTATATTAATGCATATACATGAAATCTAGAAGGATGGTACCAATGATCCTATATGCNAGGCTCATCCTCCCCTGAGAAGGAAAGAATTCTCCAGCAGACAGCTTTCAGACTTGACCACAGCATTGGGCTCTCCCTGGGTCTTCCTCTTGGGACAGGTATGGATGTAGATGTAGGTATAGATGCAAGTATAGATACACACAGATACAGAGAGTTTCTGAGCCTACATGTCAAGGCTATACCTTTACTTTTTCTTCAAGCGTGTGCTAACATCCTCATACCACCATTATCACATCATTTCAACCATACAATAAGTCACTTTCCCCTACTAATGTGCACACTCTTTATCTCTAGAATTCTTGGGGGGAAATGTGTTCTTTTTTGTTATGGAAGCTTTGTTTTCCCTACTCTGCCATAAAGCTGAAAATGGAACTCACTTAGCCCTAGAAATCAAACCTTGAACATGAATTAGGAGTTGGTTCCTTGGCAAAGGAACTCTTTGGTTTGCACTGATTTCATCCTTCTATAATGAAAACACACAAAACGTTCTGAAAGCTTTGAGAGGCCACACTTTGCTCACTTCCCTTCCAGCTTCCTTCAATCTATCTGGTTTTCCAGTTATTCAACATTTATTGAAAACCTGCTCAGAATCAAGCCCTGTGGTCTCTTTGTGTGGGTTTGGATATGTGGAAAGGATTCCAGGGAAGTCTTTGTGAATCTGGTCACTCTCAGTGGAAAAACATTTTTTCATTGATATAAGCCTAGATTTAAAACCTAGGCTGAAGTGGTATTTTTTTAAGTTCTCAAAGCCCTTCATTACTCCCCACTCAGGACTACTTATTTCAAGAAACTTCCAGGCTCTGTCCCACTTTCCTTGCCTGTTTGGAGGCCATGTTACCTGTTTTGTTTGCCAAGTGCAGGATAGGGACAGGTCCAGTTTTCCTTCTAGGAAGCCGCGGCTTCCTGAGACCTCGACACGGCTCCCCCTAGTTCAAGGTCACATAATAAAATACCATAACCAACGTTTTCACTCACTCTCTAGTTTAGCTCCCCTCAAGTGAGTGAACTACGGCTCTGAAAGATTAAACAATTTATTTGCCTGTCTTTAACTGTGACAACATTAGGATATGGATCCAGGTTTTTTTCCTCTCTAAGTCCACACTTTGGTCACTTTCTGCTTCTTAGGATCCCCAAATGATAAATGATAAATGGTCATTTTTATTGCCAAGCAGACTCTGTGAATCCAAGAAGCTGGAGGAAGACAATGTTCTCTCCTGTACTGGTGTCTGTACGATGCTCTGAGCCTCACCCCACAAACTTTCATTAATGTTTCCTCCGTGACAAGAACTATAACATTTGTGACTTATCACCACCCTGAGACCAATCTTGATTTTGAAAGATCATCTCAATGGTGTAAGAAACAGGAACTGAGACTGCTTACAACAGCTAGGATACGGAAGCAACTTAGGTGTCCCTCAGCAGTTGAATGAATAAGGAAGTTGTGGTGCTTATACACAGTGGACTATTACTCAGCTATAAAAAGAAATGTATTTGAGTCAGTTCTGATGGGGTGGATGAAACTAGAGCCTATTATACAGAATGAAGTAAGTGAGAAAGAGAAAGACAAATATTGTATATTAATGCATATACATGAAATCTAGAAGGATGGTACCAATGATCCTATATGCAGGCAGCAAAGGAGAGAGACTTAAAGAACAGAATTTTTGACTCAGTGGGAGAAGGAGAGGATGGGATGATTTGAGAGAAAAGCACTGAAACATATAATTACCATATGTAAAATAGATGCAGGGAACCCAAAGCCCGTGCTCTGTGACAACCTAGAAGGATGGGGTGTGGAGAGGGGTGGAGGAAGCTTCAGGATGGGGGGCACATGTATGCCTATGGTTGATTCATGCTGATGTATGGCAAAAGCCATACATATTCATCCATAGATACATGTATAACAGAATCACATTGCTGTACACCTGAGACTAACACAATATTGTAAATCAACTCTACATCAACTAAGCAAACTAAATTTTAAAAATGGAGAAGTCAGAATTCAAAGACAGAATTCAGGCATATTTAAAATGTTACTTTCTTTTTGAACAAGAATGACAGCAACAATGGGTGATGTTTTGAATCACCAGCTATGGTGTTTCTACTTGATCCGCCTCCTTGGACCCGATGTACAAGCAGTCTAGGTTTATTGATACCAAGCTAGAGTAGTTAGGAGAGCAGATCAAGGAGAAATAAATATATCCAACCACATTTCATAAGTTTTACAATCGACTTGTCAAACACAAGGACGGAGTATGGAGAGAAAAGGCTTTATGAGTGATGAAGCTGAGACTCTGACCTAAACTGTAGACAGAGAGGACACCATCAGAGTTTTTCTTGGTCCACTCAGACCACGTGCTCTTGGCTTCATCATCCAGACCTTTCTTATTTTTATTTTTATTTTTTTGGCAAGACCAAGTCCTTGGAGGATGTAGGGACTTCCTGGCACCCCAAGGATTGTACTAGTTTCTTATTAAGGGTCTTGGACATTGAGGAGAGTCCAGAAGGATCAATTCATTCATTTTACAAATACAAACTTTCAGCATAAGAAGAATGAATCACCTGTGGTGGATTCATGTCGATATATGGCAAAGCCAATAGAGTATTGTAAAGTAAAATTTAAAATAAATAAATAAATAAAAATAAAGAAGGAAATCGAAGTAGAAAGTACAAACTTCTGAACCATGTGGCTATGCCTTATCTGTTCCCTTAATATTAACTACATGTTTCCACACTGGTGATTTCAGAGTCTTGTCCTCCACTTCCTCTTCCCTCCTCATATCCCCTGGAGCGTTTCCAACTTTCTGCCCCCAAATTCTGTACATGCAGGAAGAGAGTGGTCGCCTGGGACCTGGAAAAGCCCTGCTATAACCCTTAAGCCAGACTTCCCTGGTAGCTCAGCTGGTAGAGAATCAGCCTGCAATTCAGGAGACCCCGGTCTGATTCCTGGGTTGGGAAGATCCCCTGGAGAAGGGGATGGCTACCCACTGCAGTATTAATGGGTTCCCTGGTGGCTCAGATGGTAAAGAATCTGCTCATAATGCAAGAGATCTGGGTTCGATCCCTGGGTTGGGAAGATCCCCTGGAGCAGGGCATGGCAACCCACTCCAGTATTCTTGCCTGGAAAATCCCTATGGACAGAGGAGCATGGCGGGCTGCAGTTATAGCCTTGCAAAGAGTTGGACACAACTGAGCAACTAAGCGCAGCACAACCCCTACCCCGGGACTCAGCAGGAACTTAATAAGGTGGTGAGTAAATGAATGGATGCAGGAAAGTTTTGTTTTTGTTTTTTGAGAAATCAGCAAGGTGATCCATGCATAAGCAATTTTATTTGATTAGTGAAATGTAGATTGGGTTTCTATTGTTTGACAAAAAGAATATGGGTATACTTTCTCCCATCACTTCATGGGAAATAGATGGGGAAACAGTGGAAAGAGTGTCAGGCTTTATTTTGGGGGGCTTCAAAATCACTGCAGATGGTGACTGCAGCCATGAAATTAAAAGACGCTTACTCCTTGGAAGAAAAGTTATGACCAACCTAGATAGTATATTGAAAAGCAGAGACATTACTTTGCCAGCTAAGGTCCATCTAGTCAAGGCTATGGTTTTTCCTGTGGTCACGTATGGATGTGAGAGTTGGACTGTGAAAAAGGCTGAGCGCCGAAGAATTGATGCTTTTGAACTGTGGTGTTGGAGAAGACTCTTGAGAGTCCCTTGGACGGCAAGGAGATCCAACCGGTCCATTCTGAAGGAAAGTAACCCTGGGATTTTTTTTGGAAGGAATGATGCTAAAGCTGAAACTCCAGTACTTTGGCCACCTCATGGGAAGAGTTGACTCATTGGAAAAGACTCATGCTGGGAGGGACTGGAGGCAGGAGGAGAAGGGGACGACCAAGGATGAGATGGCTGGATGGCTTCACTGACTCAATGGACATGAGTCTCAGTGAANGGCATCACGGACTCGATGGACGTGAGTCTGAGTGAACTCTGGGAGATGGTGATGGAAAGTGAGGCCTGGAGTGCTGTGATTCACGGGGTCGTGAAGAGTCAGACACAACTGAGCGACTGAACTGAACTGAACTGAACTGATACTTGCTCCCGGTTGGGGGTGGAGTGGGAGTGGTTCTAAAGGGGTAATCCAGAGCTGTTCGCTATAAAACAGTAACTAGAGAGGGAATAATAAGTTTCAGGCCACGAAAACTCTCTTTTGTAAATAGTTCTCAGTAAAAAAGAATGTGGTATTCTGGGGATCAAGGACATGAATGGCACTGAGGTCCCTTTCAGATTATTCCAGACAGAATAGTCCCATTCTCCAGGTCAGCCTGTGTCCAGCGAGAGGAGGACAAGGAGAGACCTCCAGCAGTTGCTAGGTTTGCGTTGCCGGGGAGAGGGCAGTCCTTTAGCCGCTTGGCTGGAGCAGGGCCTCCAGCGTCTTGTCCCTGACGCTCTTCAGGAAGCTCACGACGGCCGTTCCCCCGGTGCCCCTGTCCTCTAGGGCCTGAGGGGGCCTCGGGAGGCGGCTCGTCCTCTGGGCCTTTGCTTTGGATACGGCCGTGATGAGGTACTTGGTCACCAGGGCCAGGTGGTAGGTGCGCAGGGCTGCCAGGCTCTCCACACACTGGTTGTAGGCCGTCAGAAGCTGGCCATCCCCAGAGGACAGGACGTGGGTCCTCAGGGAAGGAGCCATGCGGATTTCTTCTACGAAGGCCCTGTGAGAAGGAGGCATGTAATCCCTCATCCTGTGCAAAAAATCAGCTGGAAGAAAGATGGCAGGACAAGGCTGTAACTCCCCGTGGAAAAATGAGCCAACCTGTCTGCCTGTCAAGACATTATGCCATACAGATCCTCACTACTCATCCTGACAGTATCCAGTCAACCTGTGGTTCTTTTGCTTACAGACATCACATCCTCCAAAGCTTTTTCTCTTTTTTAATTTAAAGGAAAATATTTTGGTTCCCTCACTTAGCATGTGGAACTTAGTTCCCTGACCAGGGACTGAAGCTCCACCCGCTGTATTGGAAGCACAGGGTCTTAATCACCAGGGAATTCCCAAAGCCTCCAAATGTTGATTGGAAATGAGGAAGGGAAAAGAAGCAAGCCCCATTTCAGATAACTAGCTGGGACTAGCTGGGACTAGCTCTACTAGCTGGGACTAGCTGGGACCAGTCTACCAGGTCTACTAGCTCGGACCAGCTGGGACCAGCTCTGGTATAAATAGTTAAATGTATAAATAGTTATCATCTCTGAAATGTGGGCAAAATACCTCACTAGTCATACAAGGTGTATCCACAAAGGTAAGGTGTGGACCCTTGAACAGAGGAGCTAAATATTCTGCTGAATTTTGTCAAGTGCTTAATTTTAGAGGGAGTGCTAAGGAAGAGGAAAGTGATAGAAGTTTCCAAAGGCAAGAAGATAAAGAATGAATAATTGTTTTAGTAATAGCCTCGAAGTCAAATTGTTTAAAGATCGGGTCAATAGGTAAGTATGGAAAATATAGATAGAAGAGAGATCATTTATAGGAAATTCCTTATGGGATTAATATTAATCATGGTACATCATTAACATCATCAAATCAGAAGCCCATGGAATGTTACTCAGTCATGAAAAAGAACAATATTAGATCATTTGCAGAGATGTGGAAGGGCTCTGAGTCTGTCACGCAAAGTGAAATAAGTCAGAATGAGAAAAACAATATCATATATTAACACATATATATGGAATCTAGAAAAATGGTACAGATGAGCCTGTTTTCAAGGCAGGAGTAGAGACACAGACATGTGGACAAATTGGGAGAGAAGGACCGATGTATGTAGATTACTATGTACAAAGTAGCTAGCTGGTGGGAACTGCTGTACAGCACAGGGAGCTCAGCTCGGTGCTCTGTGATGGCCTAGGGGTGGGATGGGGCAGTGAATGGGAAGGAAGTCCAAGAGGAAGTGGATATATGCGTGCATATGGTGGATTCACTTCATCATACAGCAGAAACTAACACAGCATTGTAAAGCAATTGTACTCCCCTCACCCCACCCCCAAAAAAGCCCATGAAAATTGGTCATAGTTCTAGAGAATTGCCTTTTGTGGGTAAGACTAGATTCTTCCCTGGTGGCTCAGATGGTAAAGCATCTGCCTACAATGACTACCATGTGGGAGACCCGGGTTCAGTTCCTGGGTCAGGAAGATCTCCTGGAGAAGGAAATGGCACCCCACTCCAGTATTCTTGCCTGGAAAATCCCATGGATGGTGGAACCTGGTAGGCTACAGTCTATGGGGTTGCAAAGAGTCAGATATGACTGAGAGACTTCACTTTCTTTCTTTCTAGATTCTATGACCAAATTCTAGTTGGTTTTTTTCGTTTTCTATTTTCTTATTCCAGCTTAGAAACTTTGCACTAGGAAATGTCTTTTTGAACATTTGGCTTGATGATGGCAGGTAAGGAAAGGCACCCTTTCAAGCTTGCAAGATGGCAAAACCCTGTTTGGGTCTAGAAGGACATGGGTTGAGGCTGCACAATTTTTATGGGGACAGGCTTCAGTGGAGGAACCCACATCTACCAGCAACTACATCCTGACTTGGCAACACAGTGTCTGGGCCTCAGTCTCCAGATCACTCCCCCACTCTAGAAAAAGCAATCTACTGCCTAAGGATCCAGATAAAGTTATAGAGGACTGCTGGAAATTCAGCAGTGTTTTAAAGTTTGAAAGTAAAACCCAACATTCAGATGAGCTCTGATAAGAATTGGCTGTATACAATCACAGATGGCAGGCACACAGTCTCCTGCTTAATAGGGAGGAGTACAGACTTTCTGACTTATAGTTGGTAAAAACAGCTTTGCTCTTCCTCTCTGATAAGGGAAAAAAAAAAGAGAGAGAGAGAGAAAAGAAAAATGGCTGATTTACCACTCTCCTTGCTGTGACGGATGCCCAAGAACTCATCGAAGGCATGGAGTATCGTGCTCTGAGCAGCGCTTCCACCAGAGTAACTCAGAGGCTCTTTGGAGACACCTTCGTATACCAAGCCCACAGGCAGTGCTGGGTTATCCTTCCATCTAGGTAAGAACAAAAGTCAGAGGAAGTGGATACTAGGATTTAAGAGTGTCTTTTCTGATCAGGATACAGATCAAGCAAGAAAGAGAACATCCTTTCCTATCTTCTCTTTTCTCTCCTCTTCTGTTACCCACCCTGATTCCATGTCCTTATCTTTTTGTCTGAGTCTCCCTTTTTCTGAGTCCCCAAACTATTTTACTCATTTCCCTGTCTGATATATTTTAGAGGGTCTTAAACACTCTCAGCGTGTATGTGCATAATTCCACAATGAGACAGAATCAGTTCAGTTCAGTTCAGTCGCTCAGTCGTGTCCGACTCTTCGCGACCCCATGAATCGCAGCACGCCAGCTCTCGGAGTTCACTCAGACTCGTGTCCATCGAGTCCGTGATGCCATCCAGCCATCTCATCCTCGGTTGTCCCCTTCTCCTCCTGCCCCCAATCCCTCCCNTGGACTGGTTGGATCTCCTTGCAGTCCAAGGGACTCTCAAGAGTCTTCTCCCACACCACAGTTCAAATGATAAGGTAGAAGATATCTAAATCTCTTATATCTTGAAAGAAATAAAAAAAGTTTAAGAAATGTCTTTGTTGATGGGAAAAAAAACTCTGTATCAACATCCAGAATAAGAAATGTATCTAAAGAAGAGTTCTCTGAGTAAATTTTAGGCCCTGGACAATAGAGGAATACTCAGCAATATAAAGATATGAATGGGGAGCACATTAATGTGGGGATCCCCAACCCCTGGGCCACAGGTGCAGGTCGGTGGCCTGTTAGGAACCGGGCTCCATAGTAGGAGGTAAGTGGCAGATGATCCAGTGAAGCTTCACCTGTATTTGTGGCCACTCCCCATTGCTAGCATCTCCCTGGCCTGTGTAAAATTGTCTTCCATGAACCAGTTCCTGATGCCAAGATGGTTGAGACTGCTGATATCATGTGTTCAGTCTCCATCTCTCCACTTGCCTTGATCAGAAGGACCAGAAAGAACATCAAAATCATGTAAATTTTCTCCACATTACAGAATAGAGGTTTAATGCAATTTGAGCCAAGTCCGCAACAGATTTTTTTTAAATTGGGGTCTGACAAGCTGATTCTATGTCTATATGAAAAGCAAAGTGTCAAAGACAAGACAAGCANAATCATGTAAATTTTCTCCACATTACAGAATAGAGGTTTAATGCAATTTGAGCCAAGTCCGCAACAGATTTTTTTTAAATTGGGGTCTGACAAGCTGATTCTATGTCTATATGAAAAGCAAAGTGTCAAAGACAAGACAAGCATCCCTGGAGAAGAAGAGCAAAGGTGTGTGGTGGGGGGTGGGGGGGGGGCAGTTCTTTACCTGAAAATGAGAAATACTGCGAAACTACAGTTCTCTTATGACAGATGGTTTTGGTGTGGGGAAAGACAAAGAAACAATGAAACAGAATAAGGAGTCTGGAAAGAGATCCAGTCGTTTAAGAAAATCTGGTGTAAGACGATGCTAATATTGTAGATTAGTGATGATTCACAGAAGGGAAATTGAATGTATATCCTATGTCATACTCTATAGAGATAATCGTTAAAAGTGTATTAAGGGCTGAGAGTGAAAGATAAACAATTTCAGAATAAAACATAGAAAAATATATTTATGACCTCTGATTATGAAATTATATCTTACATAAGACTTCCTAAAAATAGACTGTTGTAAAAGAAAGGGCAAATACTCTGGCTATATTTAAATTAAGAACTTCTGCTTTCAAAAGGCAGAATAAGACAATCCAAAACTTTTGCCAAACGTAACTAACAAAAATCACCCTTCAGATTGTACCAAAAAGCTGACTAAAGGCAATGAGTAAAAGATAAAAAGATATTTCGAAATTAAGGAAAGCCATGCATTTCACAAAACAGCAACATGCACGGTGAACATGCAAGAGCATGGACCCCTCCACCCCTCCGCCCCAAATACACAGTTAACACATTACAAATCAGGGAAATGCAAGAATGATGCCATTCTTATGGCTGAATAAGAGTTTTCTTCTCTCTTCCTCACGAAGAATGTTGATTTAGACAGTCACCCATGGATAAGACGGGCTTCCCAGGTGGCTCGGTGGGTAAAGGATCCCACTGCAATGCGGGAGACCCAGGTTTGATCCCTGGGTGAGGAAGATCCCCTGGAGGAGGGCATGGCAACTCACTCCAGTATTCTTGCCTGGAGAATCCCATGGACAGAGGAGCCTGGTGGGCTACAGTCCACAGGGTCCAAAAAATCAGACACGACTGAAGCCACTGAGCACACACAGTACCATGGACAAGACAGCCTTTGCACAAGTCCAGGAGTTCTTGGAGGTTCTAGAGCACCATAGGAGCAAAAATGCTAAGAGGATAAGGAGAATATTTCACTTTACCCGCATCATCCCTTCCCAAGGGTAGCTCAGCTCAGCACCAAGAGAGACCTTCTTGGCAACACTTCTGAGGGTGGCAAGAGTGGGCCCAGGTAGTGAGCAGGTGGAGTGGTATTCTGTGGCATTGGGAGAAAGCATACGCACTTCACCATTTAGCTAAGGGGCTTCCCAGGTGGGGTTAGTGGTAAAAAAAAAAAAAATCCACTTGTCAATGCAGAAGATGAGGGTTCCATCCCTGGGATGGGAAAATCCCCTGGAGGAGGAAATGGCAACCCACTCCAGCATCCTTGGCTGGAGAATCCCATGCACAGAGGAGCCTGGCAGGCTACAGTCCATGGGACTGCAGAGTGTCAGACACAACTGAGCAACTGAAGGGACACACACAGAGAGGGAACCTAAAGAATATTAGCTCCAGGCCTGGCTTTGGGAGATCAAAAGAAGGCAGGCACAACGCTAAAGGAATTCTGCCACCAGAGGGAGCAAGAAGACTGGACGAGGTGTACCCATAGCTAATGTGGAAAAGCCTTAGAATCCCTACCAAGGCTGATGGATGGTATTTCTCTCTACACCAGATAGAGACCATCTATTCACACGGGACTGGTGAGGGATGAAAGCCATGTAAATAGTCTTACTTCTGGATCATATGTGTGTACACTTGCATGAAGAAGGGCAGTTCCTGAAAGCCAGGGACATTATCCTACAGGATGCACAGAAGATCCAAGGACACAGCTGACTTAAGCCTCCCCCATGTCCTTCCCTATGTCTTCCTAGAAGAGCAGAGAAATGACCCCTGGACTGCAGCTTCTGCCTGATGGCCAAGCTCGGGTGTGTTTAGTAAATGGGGGTGATGTCTTTCAAAGCTTCCCTTGCTATCGTTCTGAAAAACACAAACCATTTGGGTTGAGTATCTTGTTCTTTAGCATTTAAGTGAATCTGAAGAGAAATACAATGTCTGTTCTTGATTAGTTCATGCTTATTTTGTGAAAATTTTATCATATTTTTATTTTTCTTGGAAAACCAAAGGGAATTTGCTATTTCAATGTTTCAGAGGCAGAGGATTTAGGTTTTATACTGAGAAGGGGCCTTTAAGCAAAACAAAATTCAGCAAATCCTTGCTTTGTGTCAGTACTAAAACCACAGACCCAAAATCACTGCAGCATTTTCACATGACATTATTAATGCTCATGATGGTCCCACACAGGTCAGTAAGGGGTTTCCCAGGTGGCAATGGTGGTAAAGAACTTGCCCGCCAATGCAAGAGATGTGGGTTCAGTCCCCGGGTCAGGAAGATCCCCTGGAGGAGGACATGATAATTCACTCCAGTATTCTTGCTTGGAGAATCCCATGGACAGAGGAGCCTAGCAGACTATAGTCCATAAGGTTGCAGAGAGTCAGACAGGACTGAAACAACTTAGAAAAGAAAGCACCTGTTACAGACATCTAAAGCAAAGCACTGCAAGTGCGTAACTGAACTATCCATCTCAACTGTATCTTTTTGTGTGTGTGCAATTCCCACAGGGATTGAACTCACATCTCCTGCATTGGCAAGTGGAATCTTTATTACTGAACCATCTGGGGAGCCTGATGGACACATATAGTTTTAAATTTCCTACTAGAGATATATTTCAAAAGGTAAAAAAAAAAAAAATGGAAAAAATTAATACCAATGCCATGTTTTAGTTAATATTATCATTTCAAATGTGTCCAACAAAAAATTATTAATGAAGCTTCTAAAAATAATTATTTGAGATTTTGTGTACATTCTTATAGACTTAAATTTTATTTTATACTTAGAATGTATTTTAATTTGAATGCTGAAGTTTCAACAATTAAGTGAAAGTGAATCTTTCTAACATTAAAGCTGTATCTAACAGAAAAGTATTTTATACTGATTCAATTTTTTTAATTTCAATTTCAATTAATTAAAATTAAGTGCAGCTAAATATTTAACTCCTCAGTCACACCAGCCATATAGCAAGTGTTCAGTGGCCACAGGTGGCTACAGGCTGCATATTGGACTGTACTCAGAGAGAAACTGAAGAGTTTTCAGAACTAAAGTGACACAATCTGATTTGCACTCCTAAACACAGATTCAGGCTTCTGTATAGAGTGTGGATTAGACTAGGAAAAAGGCAGTTGAGAGACAGGATGTAGAGGTCACTGCAGGAGTCCTGGCAAGAGATGACAGCCAGGAGCAGAGAGAGTGATGGCAGAAACACAAGGGAAGAAGCGATGCAAACAGTCCTCCTGGAAGAGACTTCCCTTTGTGGTAACAGAATGCTGTTTTACTTGGACCTATCCTTCCACTGAAAACAAACAAACAAACAGAAAAAGCTGGATAAATATGAAAGTATCCGAAAGACGATTGCAGAGCCGAAAAGACAGCAAGGAGCCATCAAGCAAAAATGCAAAGAAAGAGGAAACTCAGGGATGCAGAAAACTGGACTGGAGAGACACTTTTCCCAAAGCATTTGTCAACTCAGGTTCACCAGGGCTTTGGTTTAGCGGCTATGGTAGGAGCCCTGGTTCCAGCCTTGGTGAGGAATTTTACTCCACACTCTTCTCACCTTATCCAGGGGGCCCCAGATGCTATACCCTCAACTTCTGTATGAGTCAGGCCCTCAATTCACCCACGCTTGCCACAGGAGAAAGCATTAGAGCTAACTTTGGCACCAAGCAAAACAAGACTTAGAAAAATGAAAAATCTGTTCCTGAGAAGTTGGGACCATTGTTTTTTGCCCATTTTTANCTAGAATTGCTAGTTTCAAACCTAGATTCTGAAATGAATACTGAATAATATATGTTGTTGTTGTTCAATCACTCTGTTATGTCAGACTCTTTGCAACCACATGGCCTACAGCACGCCAGGTTTCCCTGTTCTTCACTATCTCCCAGAATTTGCTCAAACTTATGCCCACTGAGTCAGTGATACCATCCAACCATCTCATTCTCTGTCACTCCCTTCTCCTCCTGCCCTCAATCCTTCCCAGAATCAGAGTCTTTTCCTGTGAGTTGGCTCTTCACATCAGGTGGCCAAAGTATTGGAGCTTCAGCTTCAGCATACCATGTTTAATACTGTATAGGCCACAAGAATAAATCACTTGGCAAAAATATGATATCTTAATTTCAATATACAATGCTCTGTGACATACAACTTTTACTATGAGTTAAAGCATTATCTGAGCCACAGAGTAATGTAAAAATCAGTATTATGCTTCATGCACATTATATCTAAATGACATTAAAACAACTGTAAATTATCCAATACTGTGTTCCTTTCCCCATCTTGTTTAACTGTCGAGGATATTGTGTTAATCCTGACTACTTCAAAATATACAGTTTAGAACATGCAGACAAGTAAGAAAATGGACACTTGGCACTCCTGAAAAATGACGGTTCATTATTCAAGAATTTATTGCATTTGTGCTGAGAGGAAAGATTTAACAAATTAATTGTCTTTTACTTATTCACCTCTGCTCAAAATCCTTCCTGTACACCAAAACGGATTCAACGACACCAGCCACATCACAACCAATAAACCTTCAACTATTCCTTCATAGTCACCTTGTATTTTGAAGATATGGTGCGAGAGATATGGAGAAAACCTTCCCCTGGGCTTGGACAGTGACAGTCAATGAATATATAGTGAGAAGTATAGGTTACGCTGAATCTTAAATGACACTGGTAACAGTGGTTTTTTTTTTTTTTTAATTTTGTATTTTTGTGGTAATTTGTGGAGCTCTCTTTTATGCAGTGCCCTGGACAGGTGTCCCTTTCGCCTGAGTTTAAGGACTGTATTGGAAGAAGTTTGTGAACTGGGAAGAGCGAGCCTCATCAGTAAGAAGGGCTGGGCACCCACCAAGTAGCAGAAGGAGCTGGGTGCCTAGACGAGGACTCAAAGCCACACCAAGTGCCTGGCTCACTGCTCAAGAGACCTCTCCCGGCCCACGTGTAGCCAGACGGACAGCGCTCACGTGCCATTTCTCTTGTGCTCACGCATGGCGGTATCCTTTCATCCGACAGTGAAACGTAAATTGGTANCCACACCAAGTGCCTGGCTCACTGCTCAAGAGACCTCTCCCGGCCCACGTGTAGCCAGACGGACAGCGCTCACGTGCCATTTCTCTTGTGCTCACGCATGGCGGTATCCTTTCATCCGACAGTGAAACGTAAATTGGTACAGCCACGATAGAGAGCAGTATGGAGGTTCTTTAAGAAATTAAAAGTAGAATTACCATACAATCCAGCAATTCCACGCCTGGGCATCTATCCAGAAAAGATGAAGACTCCAATTTGAAAAGATATATGCACCCCAGTGTTCCTAGGAACACTATTTATAATAGTCAAGATATGGAAGCAACCTAATTATTCATCAAGAGCTGAGTGGATGAAGAAGATGCGGTGTACACACACACACACACACACAGACACACACACACACACCAGGAATACCACACAGCTGTAAAAAAGACTGAAAGAATACCATTTGCAGCAACAAGGATGTACCTGGAGGTTACTATACTAGGTGAGGTAAGTCAGACAGAGAAAGATAAAATATCACATGATATTTTATCTCCACCATTTATATGTGGACTCTAAAAATTATAAAATGAACTTGTTTACAAAACAGAAACTGACTCACAGATATAAAAACAAACTTATAGTTACCAAAGGGGAAAGAGGAAGAGAGATAAATTAGGAATTCAGGATTCACAGACACACACTAATATATATCAAATAGATAAACAAGGTCCTGCTGTATAGCATGCACTAAGTCACTCCAGTCATGTCTGACTCTTTGGACACTATGGACCGTAGCTCACCAGGCCCCTCTGTCCATGGGATTCTCCTGGCAAGAATACTGGAGTGGGCTGCCATGCCCTCCCTCAGGGGATCTTCCCGATCCAGGGATCAAACCCACGCCTCTCATGTCTCCTGCATTGGCAGGTGTGTTCTTTACCACTGGTACCACCTGGGAAGCCTACATAGCACGGACTATATTCAATATCTTGCCATAACCTATAATGGAAAAGAATCTGAAAAAGTGTGTATATGTATGTACGCATGCATGTGCATATATGTATATAAGTATGCATGTATATCTGAATCACTTTGCTATACACCTAACACACAACACTGTAAGTCACATATACTTCAGTTAAAAAAAATAATGACTCCACAGAAGAAAGCCCTCTTTAGCTCTGCTTTCTACCCCAGCTCCTAAATCTGACTGTCCTCCTCCTTTCGCCCTGCCTCTGAAAAAGGGAGACAGACTTTCATTTATTCATTGATTCACTCAGTTTACTGATTTTAGCCAACAAGGACATTTTTACTGTGTCTTTGATGTGAAAGGCTCAGATGAAGGTGTTAAAAGGGAAACAAAACAGGCAAAAGGTCATTCTTCTCTCTAGGAGGATGAAGAGGAAGGAATGGGGAACAGACATTTCCTGAGCATGTTTTGCGGCTGCATTTTGCTGTTTTGGTTTAATCCTCAGGGTATCCCTTGAGGATCAAAGGGGTCAATGTCACACAGCTAATAATACCATGCCTATGTCTGGACTTAGGACTTCTCTGCCTCCAAAGCTTGCTTTTATTACTATAAATATTAACCATATTTATAGCTCATTATAAGATAAAAAGGACACATGTTCAAGCACTATAATGAAAATCCATGTGTGAGTGCTGTAGGGTATGGGCCACGGAAGCACTTTTTAGTCAAAGCAACTTTCTCCTGAATATCCAGACATCTACCACTAGTACTGACGGGAAAGAGGAAGACGCGTCTCATGGCAAATAATGTGAGCCACCTGTGACCAGGCGCTGGCTCTTGGTTCACCTTCTTAAGTGGGGAGCAGATCTATATTCCACCTGAGCTACGGAAATGAATTAAACGCCAAAAGGGCTAAAGGTAAAAGTAAATTGGCAGGAGGAAACACTGGAGATAGAAAGAGCTTTGGGGCTTGATGTCTTGGGGTTCAGCAAGCAGAGAATGCGCAAACATACAGAAGAAAACATCCCAGATGGGCCCCAGGGGGCAAGTTACGTAAGTTAATGAGTCTCCCTCCACTCTCATTTTGTGGCTTCAGTGATGGAAAATCTTCCCAAAAGGCCCTTACTCCTCCTTGCTTTTGAATGGAAGAAATCTCTTCAGGAATATGTCAGTTTATAAAGAAGCCCTTCTGGATTGAAAAGATGTGGAGGAGCAGGGTTATCCTGCTAAGCTGCTGCTGCTGAAGTCGCTTTCCAGGAGGATGACCTGGGTGGGGTTCAATAAAGAACAGTGAGTTGATAGCTTCTGCCAACCACCTGGGCAAATTTGGGGAGCAGTTGTCTGGAGGGGCAGGTGGGCAATTCCACTATGAGACACACTCCTGGGCCAGGCAGCAGGCAGCAGGCAGCCTTTGATCTAGAATTCTAGACAACAGAACCAGCTTCTCTGCCCAGCCACCTTCTGGAGATAAAGTCTTTGCAGATACAGTCAGTTAAGATGAAGCTTCCGGATCAGGTGGACGCCAAATCTAAAGACTGATGCTTTTATTCAGAGGAAGAAGAGTGACCCAGACACAGTAACCCAAAAGACATACAGGCATAGAGCGAAGAAGAATGCCTCGTGAAGACAGAGGCAGCGATCACGTTTCAGAGCTACAGCCAAGGACCACCTAGGGCGCCCGAAGCTGCCAGCTGGGAGAAAGGCAGGAATAGATTCTCCCTCAGAGCCTCTAGGAGGAACCAAGCCTGCCGACCCTGTAATAGCAGAACTCCAACCTCCAAGAAACAAGAGAGAATATATTTTTGTTGTTTTAAGGTGCCTAGTTGGTAGTAATTTGTGACAGTAGCCGCAGGAAGCGAATGCATTATCCAATTCCTAATATCTAATAATGCTGATGGGATCTACCATTTATGAGCGGTGGGACCCTGGGCAAATCATATTATCCCTGGCGCTAAACTGGGGATGATGATGTTTCTGTCCAGAACTGCTGTGAGCATCAAATGTGGTGAAGTTATTTTTAAAAGTGCTTTATAATCTAACATGATTACCATAAATATTAGCGGCTGGAATTGTACTTACTATTTCAATTTATATTAGCAGGAGAGGAAGAGGAGGGTGGGAGGGACAGAGAGAGAGTGGGCAAAGGCAAGGAAAGGAGGGAAATAAAGAAAGCCAACTTTATTAGTTTAAAGGTAAAACTGTTTCTATTAATCCTTTGAATATTTTTTATTATTTTAGAAATTTATAACTTTCCTAATTCCAGATAATTAATCTTAGTTTTAAGACATTTAGAAATGGAGCCAACCAACCTCTAGATTAGATTTAACTTTTTAGAGTCTAGGAGATAAAAATTAAGAGCTAACATCTACTGAATAATTTATACATGCTAAATAATCCTACTAAGCATCTTGCCTGCACCATCTCAGTTCGTGTTCACAGCTCTGAAAAGTATGGACTAGATACTCCATTATAAATGAGGGAAACAAAGGCTCCAAGAAGCCTCAACATCTGCCCCAAATCACCCAGTCCACCCATTCTGTCTGATTCTGAACCTACGTCCTGGACCCAATCCCACTTTTCTCTCACAACCAGAAAAGCTAGGAAACACACCTGCCCCCTGCCAGGGTCACCCCCAGCTGTGGCACTTACACAAATCATTTTGTGGCCTCCCCATGAGGATTCACGACCTTCCCCCAAACTCCCAAGTTCAATGGCAGGTGCATCAGTGTCTGCTCACTAATATGTACTTCAGGCTGTTATTAACCTGCTGGAATCTGTGTTGCTACCTCCTACTTGGGCAATTTTCCAACCATTTAGTGGCATAATCATCAGAGACAAGGAGGTAAACATTTCCTCCCCACAGCCTGGGAAGAGGACCAGACGACCCAGCCTTGGTGAATTCCCTGTGGGAAGCTGCTCTTTGGGTAACTCTGTAGAACTGGGCTTCTCCAGGGACAAATTTGGAGAGGCGGAAATGATTTCTTGCCCCCAGTCCCCCACCCGACTTCCCTGTTTTATCACCAGAACCTATATTTAAAGTCGACACAGATTCAGCAATAAAGAGAAGCAAAACCTGATACACATTATAACATGGGTGATCTCAAAAACATTTGCTAAATGAAAGAAGTTAGACACAAAAGGCCACATATTACCTAAACCCATTTATATGGAATGTTCAGAAAAGTAAATCTATAGAGACAGAGACTAGATGAGTGGTGGTCTGGGGCTGGAGGTGAGCAATGTAAACCACAAACAGGTTCAAGGGAGCTTAATGTGTTAAAGAAAATGTACTAAAGCTGGATTATGATGGTATAGTACAACTTGATATATTTACTAAAAATCTTGGAGTCATACACTTAAAGGAGGTGAATTTTATGATATATAGATTATACCTTACTGGATGTATCTTTAAAAAAAAAACAAACAAGTCAGGCTTTCTAAAATTCCTGTTGATTGCTAACTGGAAATTCTAGAAGAAGAAAAAAAAACTCAGATATTAATTAATAAATATAAACTCCAATATCCAAAATGGGGTTTCTGATTTGGGAAACTTTGCCAATATTACAGAATTTTCTCCCACATCTAGAAATGGAAGAAAGGATGTCCTTCAGTTTGCTCCAACACATGATTTATCTGATGCTAGGAAAGACTGAAGGCGGGAGGAGAAGGGGACGACAGAGGATGAGATGGTTGGATGGCATCACCGATACTTTGGAGTTTGCTCAAACTCCAGGAGTTGATGATGGACATGGAAGCCCAGCATGCTACAGCCCATGCGGTCACAAAGAGTCAGACATGACTGAGTGACTGAACTGGACTGATGCTTCATCTGCTCCCTGACAATCAGACACTGACTTTTCCTTAGAATTTCATGGGAATCTAGTTTGTAGTGCGGCGCCAACTCTACCACTAGCCAACTGGTTAGGAAAATCTCTGGGTTGGTTACTCTATCCCTCTAGGCCTCATACTCTTCATCTACAGGATGAGGTCAGTCTATATTATTAATTCTGAGATTTCTTGCAGTTCAGACATTTTATTCTAATGTTCACTACATGCCAGATACCACGCTAGACAATATCTATGCTCATTTATGCTTCTCAACAACCTCAAGGAGGAAGAGTTATTAACCCCATCCTACTGATGAAGAGACTGACCAAGTGACTGCATTTCTTATGCTAGATTACGTAGTAAATGGCAGAGCCAAGATTTAAGCAATAAACCACACTGCTTCTCTATTCCCCTCCAGTCTCAGAACAGACAATGGCACTGTGTTGTTAGATTCCAGAATGGGGGGACATTGGAGACTAAGGATGTTCTCTTTAAAATCCCATAAGCCTGTCATACATGCACAAAATACAAATAATGTCTCCTAGAAGATGCACACACAGCAATAAATACTATACAATGTTTCACAGGCAAATTAGGATGCAAATGCAGTAAGATCAAGAATCCAGAATCTAGGGGTAAAGTTGAAGTCCTATCGCTAACTATGTATATATTAATATGAACGTAAACATATATGCATGTATGTTAGTGATGTATATTTATCGGCATGTAGAGTTTCCCTGGTGGCTCAGAGGGTAAAGCCTCTGCCTGCAATTCAGGAAAATAAGGGAGAAGGAAAGGCTACCCACTCCAGTATTCTTGCCTGGAGAATTCCATGGGCACAAGAGCCTGGTGGGCCACAGTCCATGAGTCACAAAGAGTCAGACATGACTGAGCAACTAAACACTAAACTTAGGGAATTTAAGTTTAGAGCTAAACTTAGGGAATTCAGAGCTAACCTTAGGGAATTTAAGGCAATAAAGAGTTTTTATCTCTTATAAGGTAGAAAAGTTTGGAAAATAGAGATCAGCTAGCAAACTGTAAGAATTTTAAAACTGTTCAGTTGATTTATTATGGACAGCTGGCAAGATTTTTTTCACTCACAATTGTTCTAGAAAGAAGTGTGGCCTTGTAACTGTTGCTCTGAAATTCAAAAGAGATATTTCTACCTAGTAAGTGCTGAGTCACTCTGGTGCCATTCAATAAGGAAGTTCTCTCTAGGGATTTTATAACAGCATCAGTCGTGACACTGGTGGGCCCTCTCACATGTACTTCTCACACGTCATCTCTTCTGCTTCTATGATTACCATCTGCAAGACAGCAGGGACCAGTGACCACCCCACAGTGACCATCAGCACACTCACTCCACAACACGTGCCCCACACCCATCACCCCAACCCGTCCAGTGCCATCATCTCTCTAATGCGAAAAGATGGTTACTGCTCTCTTCCAGTCCCTGACTTTTTCCAGATAAATTCCGGGGGACTACTGGGTTTTCAGTCACATGCAGGCTCAATCCTGGAACCAGTCAACAAAACCCGGATCAATCAACCCCACTGGTAAGCTGAATCTAGAAATAGTCAGTGGAATGGTTAGATATTATGAGTCACTGTTCTGGGAAGGTCCCATGGGAACCCGTGAGGACATGGTACTGTATCCAGCCCATTTCGTAAGATAATGTGTCCAGACTCCCAATCTGGCCTTTGTCCTGAGCCATGGGTTCCCTTCATCTTTTAGGAAGTTCAGGCATAAGAGGAATGGCCAGTATTTCAGGGACACTCATTCTATTCTTGACAATCAAAAGACAGTTTACACACTGTTTCTGCCCATAGTCTCTTTGAAGTTTGCACACATTGCCAAAGTCAGAATTCTTTGATTTGGGGCCAAATTCTCAAACCCTACTTTATTTCCTCTATACTAGGTCTTCTAACTCTTGGGATCTAATCCTCAAATTAGGTTTGGCATGAATTCGACTTGTTCCTCTCCTAAGAGCATGACTTTGGGCAAGTTAGTTCTATACCTTTCGAGACTCCATTTCCTATCAAAAGGAGATCCAACTGAGCCTTTGAGAGGGGTGAATCAGAGGATATGGGTAGCACCCCCAAAGTTCACAATGCACTTTCAATAAAAGCGTGTGTCTCTTTTACTGGGACACAGACTTCTCAGATTATGTAGCTTCTGAGGACAAGTAATAAGTACTCTCTGTGTGTTTCCCTCAATTCCTTATGACAGTCTAAAGAAGATGCAGATAAGGAATAGCAAACACATGTTTGCTGATGAACAAATAGCACAGTGCCATGAAATGCAGCCTTTACAAACCCACGGGAACAATCCTAACTGATCTCTCAAGACACAAAGCAGCCACTGAAAGTCTCTATTAAGACAATGTTTAGCATCTTTCTCTGTTGTCTAATTTTCATAGCACAACCATCACACATATACTTTGGGGAAAGTGGCATGTTAAAAGCAGTAATATAATTTTTACATTGTTCCTAATTGTGGCCAAGTCTGGTTCCCTGAACTTTTCAGAGATTCTATGGACTGATCAGTATATTTTAGTTAATTCTTTGGGGGCTTAAGTTAGCGTATCTTGATTTATGATGCTTTCAGTTAAGACATCTGATCAATACAGGCAATAAGGCTTCAGGGAAAAGGGAAAATAGGACCTCAGGGAAATGATGATTTGTAAATCTGGCAGCTCACGGTATGCACACAGTGCAGAAATAGAAGTTATCTCCTGTGGTAACTTGGAATAATGTGTCCATTGAAGTCAAGACTCAAGGAGAACCTCCTGGCCTCTTTTTTTAAAAAATGAAGTTCTTCAGAAATTCAAGGACTGTCAAATTGAGATGTATGCTATTAACAGTATTGAACAATTTAAAGAATTATATTAAATTCTTGGCTTAAGATATAGGCCAAAAATAAATAAATAAACAGGTACTTTCTATGGCTGTACTAAAATAATCTCTTATCTCTTACAGCTGCAGTGTTAAGAGAGTTGAAAAATCACTCAGTGTTTGATACTGCAGCTTAGTGGAAAATGTGAGAAAAATTCATCAAGTCTCTTTAGGGAAGTTAACATATTTGTAAGAAAGAAGGGACTAGAGAGAACTGGGATGGGGGAACGTGGGAGGCTTTACCATAGATGGTGAAACACCTGGCACTCCACACCTGCCAGGACTCCCCTGGCAGAAGACCTTCCTTCCCCCACCACATCAGTGACCTCTCCCTTGCTTAGACTCTGTAATGACTCAGTTGCAGCATCTGTCTTACAGAAGTGATGCATTTCTCATCACGCTCTAGTCAAATGCCCCATAAGTACTCTAGACAACTAGGATGATAGGAATAAGACAAAAGTCAGAATCTGGAGGAAACATTTAGTCACAGAAAGAGACCTATAGAATATTGATCATCTAAAGCCTGTAGAACATGTATGAGGGAAAGTTGGGAGGACACCTGACAAAGTAGAAAGTTGATTTGAAATTGGGGTGAATACATCAATGTCAGTGCAGTTATCAGACACTGGATTCAATTCACTGGCATAAGCAACTAGAAGCGAATGAAGTGAAAGTTGCTCGGTCATGTCCAACTCTTTGTGCCCCCATGGCACAAATCCATGGAATTCTCCAGGCCAGAATACTGGAATGGGTAGCCTTTCCCTTCTGCAGGGGATTTCCCAACCCAGGGATCAAACCCATGTCTCCTGCATTACAAGTGGATTCTTTACCAGCTAAGTAAGTCACAACTAGTGGCTCTAATTATTTGCTCAATTTGTTGACCAGAATCTGGACTCAACAGTAAGTAGCCCAGAGTAAATGAAGTTGAGATGCCAGAAATTTCTCAATATATGTCAAAGAAAAAGAATGCAGAATCAGAGAGACATAAACATTGCAGTGAATGTATCCGCCTCTTTTTCTTACATTCTCTATCATGACTCAGAATACATTTTTTTTTCCAACAATGCATGGATAAATACTTTATTGTGAGGACCACAAGGAGCTTGGAAATTATTTCGTGTATGTCAGAGATGCTGACAAAAGTCATCACATTTAATGTTGGCTTTCTTATTTCAGAGGAAATGTTAGCGCTCAATATAGGAGCACCTCAGGCAAGAAGAGTGGAGTGGGTTGCCATTCCCTTCTCCAGGGGATCTTCCCAACCCAGGGATCAAACCGCAGTTTCCTACATTACAGGCAGATTCTTTATCATCTGAGCCACCAGGGAAGCCCCTTAATATACAGTGAAATTGCTAACAGCCATAAAAGGGGAAATTGACAGTAACGCAATGATAGTAGGGGACTTTAACACCCTATTTACACCAATGGACAGATCATCCAGACAGAAAATTAAGAAAACACAAGCCTTAAATAACCCATTAGACCAGATAGACTTAATTGATATTTATGGGACATTCCACCCAAAAGTAGCAGAATACACTTTCTTCTCAAGTGCATACAGAATATTCTCCAGAATAGATCACATCTTGGGTCACAAATCAAGCCTCAGGAAACTTAAGAAAACTGAAATCATATCAAGCATATGATATGAAATCATATCAATTGTATTTCCAACCACAAAGCTATGAGGATAGAAATCAATTATAGGGGGAAAAATACTTTAAGAAAAACACAAAGAAAATTCTAGGATCCCTGTGTGGCCACAGCCAATTTCCATCACTTACCTACTAAAGGCAAGATAGACTGGAAAATGTAATGGGTGACAGAATCTGACAAGTGACCCCTAGGTGATAGAAAAGATGGACGTGTACCCCCCTTCACCAACTTTCAGCATTACGCTTCAGCTCTCTGGTTCTGGCCAGTTTTTAGCTTTTTGGGTCCTAATCATCTTCCCATCCCTACAGGACATCAGTTTTGACCAATAAAGTGGTAAATTCATGCCAAAAGATGCCAAGTAAGCTGGAGCTAACAGTTCCTAAATGACATGGTACAGAACCTACGTGCCAGGTAGAAGATGATTCAACAAAAATACAGTGGCTTAACATTTCAGCAGACTCTCTGGATGAACGATCTGGTCAATATCAAGAAATACATTGTGAAGAGAAGGACAAGTAGCTCCCTGCCCACCGTACAACGGTAATACATCTATATTATGTTGGCAAAATTGAACACATCTGAACATGCACCAGATGATAAAAATAGTTGACAACTTTGTGTTTCAGACAATGATTTTTAAATTTTAGCCTCTATCAGAATCATCTGGAGAGTTTGTTTAAGCAAATTTCTGTTTTAAACATTTCTGATGTTCCAGACTCATAAGATTTCTGATTCAGTAGGTCTGGAGTGAAGATCAATGATTTGTATGTCTCAAAGTTTTCATGTGATATTGATACTGTTGGTTCAGGTATCAGAGTTTGGGAACCAATGTCCTAAAATAAAATAAAAAAAGTTCTTAAGTTTGTTCAGGTTTTGTGTATCTTTGTTACTTATGATCTAATAGATCCAGTGATATTTTTAAAATTTTTGTGACAAATTAGAATGCTCTGTGNATCAGAGTTTGGGAACCAATGTCCTAAAATAAAATAAAAAAAGTTCTTAAGTTTGTTCAGGTTTTGTGTATCTTTGTTACTTATGATCTAATAGATCCAGTGATATTTTTAAAATTTTTGTGACAAATTAGAATGCTCTGTGTAACCTGCCAGCAGTTACATTTGGAGAATCCAAAAGGTGGTTCCAAGAGTTTGGAGGCAAAACCATGCCCTCTTCAGAATTTACAATAGATCTGCCATTGTAAGCCCATGGTAATACCAGCATGCTTGACAAAAAGAACCAAAGGTTAGACAAGTTAACTTCATTGAAGTTAACAAGGAATAGAGTCAGGGATTGATGCCAAACCTATGCCCTCATCAGGACCATCTCTGCCCCATACTAGGATTTTGCACACTGGGGTTGGTTTATACTCACAGCTGTAGTAAGATAACTACTTCATATAGATCTATTTGACTATAAGATCTTTTAAACTTTGAATAATTGCAAGGGGTTTATATCCTTGAGGGCTTCCCTTGTGACACAGCTGGTAAAACATCTGCCTGCAAAATGTGAGGGATATGGGTTTAATCCCTGGGTTGGGAAGCTCCCCTAGACAAGAGAAAGACTACTCACTCCAGTATTCTAGTCTAGAGAATTCCATGGATGGTATAGTCCATGGGGTCACAAAGAGTCATACATAATTTAGAAACTTTCACTTCACTTCACTTCACTTATATCCCTGAAGCCAAAAAAGATTTTCAGCTCAGGCTTATATTTGCTCTTTATGTTCCTTATGTATAATTAAGAATTTAAATGTAATAAGTGTACATGTGTTCTAGCTCTAAAGTTTTATGAGTAGACATCTCAGGTCTTTCATATATTCTATAACCTCATGCAACCAAAAAGCCCGTATTTCCTATCAATATTGGCAATGTTGCTAAATGCTATAAAAGCACTTTACATTTCATTCTTGCTGTGCCATATTCAGTAAAATTGACAAACTATAAAACGGAAAAAAGAGACTATTTTTCCTGTAGTTTTCAATTGCATTAATTACCTTTCTCTNTGTGAACTTGGTCCCTTGGTCATATAATTGTATGCTATTTGAAGAGAAGATCGCCAGTGTTCATTCTCTTCCAACTGGATTTAGATGAAGTAGGTTCACAAGTTGACGACTTAGAGGACTAGGATGGGTGGGGAGAGGGAGGCTCACGAGAGAGAGGATCTATAATCGCTGTTGTTGGGGCTTCCCAGGTGGCGCTGCTGCTGTCGCTTCAGTCGTGTCCGACTCTGTGTGACCCCATAGACGGCAGCCCACCAGGCTCTCCCATCCCTGGGATTCTCCAGGCAAGAACACTGGAGTGGGTTGCCATTTCCTTCTCCAGTGCATGAATGTGAAAAGTGAAAGTGAAGTCACTTAGTCGTGTCCGACTCTTAGTGACCCCATGGACTGCAGCCTACCAGGCTCCTCTGTCTATGGGATTCTCCAGGCAAGAATACTGGATTGGGGTGCCATTGCCGTCTCCTCCCAGGTGGCGCTAGTGGTAAATAAAAAGTGAAAGAACATGTGCTGTCAGTGATAGTGAAAGTCTCTCAGTGTCCGACTCTTTGCGACTCCATGCACTATTACATTCCATGGAATTCTCCAGGCCAGAATACAGGAGTGGGTAGCCGTTCCCTTCTCCAGGGGATCTTCCCAACCCAGGGATTGAACCTAGGTCTCCTGCATTGCAGATGGATTCTTTACCAACTGAGCTATCAGGGAAGCCCAAGTGTAAAGATCCCACCTGCTAATGCAGGAGACATGAGAGACACTAGTTCAATCCCTGGGTTGGGAAGATCCCCTGGGGGACAGCATGGTGACCCACTCCAGTATTTTGCCTGGAGAATCCCATGGACAGTGAAACCTGGTGGGCTACAGTCCATAGGGTTGCACAGAATCAGATACGACTGAAGCGACTTAGCATGCACGCACACTGTTGTTGTTTAGTCGCTAACTCGTGCCTGATTCTTTTGCAACCCCATGGACTGTAGCTGTGGGATTTTCCAGGGAAGAATACTGGAGTGGTCTACTATTTCCTCCTCCAGGAAATCTTTCTGACCCAGGGTTTGAACCCGCATCTCCTGCATTGCAGGTGGATTCTCTATGGCTAAGCCACCAGGGAAGCCCATATCTATATATAAATAATTATGAATGATTGGTGGTGTTGTACAGCAGAAACTGACATAACACCCTCTAAAGCAATTATCCTCTAATTTAAAAATTAAGTAAATTTTTAAATTATAAAAATTTAAAAAATAAGAACAGAAGTTAAGAAGGAAAATGTCTTAAACAAAACTAAGTGAAGTAATCAGAAGTAATCAGTAACGTGAAGGGGACTACTGTCAGAGCAAATATTTTGACCCCTCATCACTAATAAAATAACAATCCCTACAGCTACTAAGGTGTCAACTAAAAAAAAATGTACAACTAGAGAGTTGTGAGTTAAATTTTCTTTTGGGCAAAATGAGGACTGAAGCCGGGGGGCAATACCTCAGATATGTGAGAGACTGTGGGGGAAAGTCAATGTATAAGATTTCGGTGAAGGGGGGATTCAATGCTATGAAGCACCCATTTTACAAAAGGTTTTTGTTAGTCATGAGGATCTGATGTCACCATGAAGGGATTTAGTGCTTCTCTAGATATGAGGAGATACAAAGATTTAGATCATAAAATCTGTTCCTAAAAACATCCAACTATCTAAAGACCTGTCCCACCAGACTCCCTGGAGTACAGAGTGCCTCGCTCCACCCTGAACTCCCTTTGGGGTTGTTGAAGGTCAGCAGCTGTAGCAGCACCGGGTGCAATCTCTGTAGAGGCAGATGGCAAATGTCTTTGGTGTTCACTCTTTGGCAATGCTCTTGGTAAGTGCCAATTTGTAGCTGACAGAGGGTAAGCCAGAAATGGTGTTGCATGAGAAGAAAATACATGGCAACAGTTTCCACGGCTTTTCAGAGAGAATAATTATCCCTCAGCTTTTCTGAGAAAATAAACTCAGAGAACAAGGGCCATTAATAATCACACAGGCTCGAAATCCAGACTTACTCATATTTTGGATGCCTGGAAATCAGAGCACTGTTTAGCCTTCCAACGGAGCCCAAAGCTCTGACCTGGCTGATTCACCAGGAGATCACCAATACAGGAGAGCTGAACCCGGGTCCTGCGGGTGTGCAATGTGAAGGTCCACGTGTGTGACGTTGTGATGGACTTCTGTTTTGGAGGGAGTCAGGCTATGGAAAAAGAATTGTCTGGGTTTGATTTCCAGTCAGCAGTGAGAACTGGGTAAAACTGTGAAGTGGAAATCCTGTGTGAGCTGGACTGAGTCAACTGCAGCCCTAGAGCAAAGAGGCTCTGCCTTGGTCCTGCAGGGATAATGTCTTCTCTATATTACCACAGGGTATAGTATTTAGAGACTGATAGTTTTTCTTTTTTTAATTTTGTTTTGCTTTGTTTGTTTTAATGTAAACTGATTTTCCAATGTACAAAGTAGCAGATACTCAGATTGGTATGATGGGATAATTAGTTTCCACAGACTCCTCCCCAACATTTTCAATGTAATTCCTGCCCCTGGCCACTACCAGTTTTCAAATACTGAAAGTGAAAGTTGCTCAGTCATGTCTGATTCTTTGCAACCCCATGGATTATACAGTCCATGGAATTCTCCAGGCCAGAATACTGGAGTAGGTAGCCTTTTCCCTTCTCCAGGGCATCTTCCCAACCCAGGGATCAAACCCAGGTCTCCCAAACTGCAGGCAGATTCTTTACCAGCTAAACCACAAAGGAAGCCCATGTACTAGATCTTCCTTATCATCAGAATATGTTATGTTGATTTGATCAATAGGAATATTTTATAGCAGTGCAACTGATGAAGANGAAGGAATCTTGGAAAGCTCCATTTGGGGGAGGAAAGCAGTGAAGCTGAGCTTTATTTATCAGGCAGACAAATTTCAACTACCAAAGAAATTCAACCAATGGCTAAAACATTCATGTGATTCCTTTCACCTTGAACTTTCTGTTATCTATCATTTTTATAATGTCACTTTTCTGGTTACCGTGGTTAAGTAATAAACCACTCAGACTCTGTGGCATAGTATGACCATTGTATTGTGAGCATGGCCCTGCAGGGCAGGAATCAGGGCCAGACTCAGCAGAGATGGCTATCTGCTTCCCAGTGCTTGGGTCCTCAGCTGAGGAGATGGAACTGAAGGTGCCTGGGCAGTGGGAACTGCCAGGGGCTTATCCACCCCTGTGCCAAGTGCCAAACGGGGCACCTACCCTTGGCCTCTCTGGGTGGCCTGACGTCCTCTTTGATGCCCTGGTGACCCCAGGGGACTTTTCTCGTCATGACTCAGTGCCCACTGTGGCAGCTGGATCACGTTTTCTCACCCTGCCTGGGAAGTCTTACTGTGTCACTTCTGCCGAGTTCTACTGGTCACAGGCATGTCACAAGCCCACATATATCACACAGGCTTCACCCTTTGATGAGAGGAGAATCCAGGCCACGGGGCTAAGGAGCGTAGAGGATGGAAGGTGCTGTTGGGGTTGCTTTTGAAAGTTGCAGGCAGAGACTGTCTTGTCTCTCACTGAAGTGCCTGGTAGTCGCTTTTTATAGTAGACGCCTGTATAGGATGTCTGTGGGGGCAAATTTGCCTTGGGATGACACAAGGGCAATCATTCCATCACCTTCTCAGTCCATCAGACCTCCTGTAGACTAGGAGGAAGAAAGCTAAAGGTTGGCCCAGGCTGTAGAAGTGACTTTGAGAATGAGAACTAGGGAAATGTGAGAGAGCCAGACAGGGCTAAGGCCACCTTGCTGGGACATACCGGTGACAGGGTGGAGGGCCTCCTATGACCTTCTGAACCACTCACTTCTGCTCATTCGTACAATCTGGACACCTGCAACATATCTCTAGTGGTCCTGACATCCTGAGTAACACACTCAGGGCACCTCGGCAAAACTAAAATCCATCTCACTGAGCTGGGAGAGCCGGTTTGGCAAGAGACCTAGTGATGTGATTGGGAGGGCTTTAAAATTTAAATGGAAAAACCAATACAATATTGTAAAGAAAAATAAATAAATAAATAAAATTTATTTTTTCAACTTAAAAAATTAAATTAAAATTCGGGGAAATGGGGAGATGTGACTCTGACATGTAAAAAGAAAACTTTGAGTGGGAAGAGTATGTACTCAGATGAATTTTGCAGAGTCTGCGAGGACAATCTGTCCTTTTAATGAATGGATAAAACTGCGCTCCATCCAGTTTCCAGCTCCCTCCCTCCTGCTCCATTTCCTATAAACACTCTTTTTTACTAGAATCTATTTTGCTTTGCAGAAGTAACAGATGCTCAGCTGCTTTTCCTTTATTAAAAAATATCAAACCCTTTTCCATTTCAATTTTGGAGTTTCTCCTGAAAGAGGAAGTTGAATAGCTGCCCAGAAATTGCCGAGTGACGTGGTCACCAGAATAATATTTAACCAGTGGGTGAAGGGTGTGACCTTTATGTGGCCACTCCTAGGATAACCTATCCCTTCGCTGGCCACAGAAAAGGAGAACTGAAGAAGCCAAGATCAGTCATGTTCTCTGGGACCAGGGTCATTGCTGGATAAAGCAGGCATAAGCCATATGTGTGGCCCTCCCCTCTTCCCAAGTTTCACATGAGACCTCAACACACAGAAACATGACCGCCGAAAATAGGAAATCACCCTAATTGCAAGCAAATGGAAAGGAGGGCAAAAGCATGAAAATATCCCTGCCAACCGAGAGATCATTTTCCGATAGTCTGAAGGGCAGTTCCCTTAAAACCAGGCTAACACAGCAGCACCATCCCCTGGATGCTGCCCAGCCTGCAGGCCCTTTTCCCCACCAGGAGAACCCTCAGGCATCAGAAGCATGTACCGTGCATTTGTCCCAAGGCTCCGGTGATGTCCTGGATGGAGACCCTCAGTCGCTGCAGGGCTTGAAGCAAGGAGTCTAGGCTGGGCTGCAAGACGGCGTTCACAGCCTGAACCAGGGCCTGGAGACAAGATTCAGTCCCTCAGTGCACGATCATTCACTTACGGTCCACTGAGGTGGGGAGTCCAGGAAGAGCAGCCCGCTGCCTGCTGGCCCGTGTGGCAGGGCTCCCCTGGGGAGTGCTCCTCACCAGACTGGCAGGGAGATCCTCCTGACAGGACAGTCTCTCTGGTCACCAGCTGGATGCACCTGGTTAGGTCTTTCTGGATCTTTCCCCTGGTTGCTCCTTCTTGTCCCTCTCAGGGGCCTCCCTCCCTCATTTCTCTCCTTCCTTCTTCTGGAGTTATCACACATGAGCATCCTTCCTACGTCTATGCCTTAAATTGGGACACCTTCACTCCTCAACTCTGTCTTACAGAAAATCAGAATCTGTAGACCCCTCATCTCCAGAGCCTCCTTCATTAGCAACCTCCACTTTGTCTGAACCCCTTACCAGTATTTTATTTTGTTTCTATAATAAACACACAGAATAAACACATGGATGAGGAGTAAAGTGACCACACAGTTTCACAGTGAAGGAGGGAGCGGTAATAATGGTAGCCCAATCTGGTCACCCCACTCTAGACACAGAAGGCACCCAAAATATGCTTATCAGGGAAGGTGGTGAAGGACAGAAATCTAACTCCAACATCTCTAGGCAAGACATGGATGCTCTGTGGACACCTGACCTTCCTGGAACCTGCCTGAACCTTAAAGGGATTCAAGTTTACAACCCCAATGGGCTAGGTGACCTCAAGGATGATACGTTTTTAGTTTAGCTAGTTTTTTTTTTTTAATTTTTTTTTAACTTTTCCTTTTATATTGAAGACATAGCTAATTAACAATGTGATAGTTTAAGGTGGACAGAATGGATTCAACCACACATACACATGTAGTCAGTTCCCTGTGCTATACAGTGGGTCTTCGTTGATTCTCAAGGATGCTTCATTTGGACTCAGGGCCTTTGTATGGCGTCTCCTCCTGCCAGAGATCAGCCTCTGTCTTTCCAACTCTGTCTCTGTCTACATTACTCAGGGATTAACTTTCAAACCTGTCATTTCCCATGGGGAGTTTTGCCCAACCTGTCAAGTCTGAATTAGATTTTAGATGTCTTTCCATGAAACTCAGCACTCTTTTTCTTGTTACACCCTATTATCAACCCACCTTCCCCCACTGGATCCTGAGCTTCAGTTGGAGGCCAGAGCAATGTCTTTCTTATTCCTCCAGATCTCCCATTGCCTAGAACAATGCTTGTTTGTTGATGGGCAAATGATCAATTCTAAGCTTTATGGTAGTTGAGGAAAGGGAGCTAGAATTTCTATCTCTTTGCTTAACTAACCAAAGCAGGAGTCTATATTGATTCAGTCACTACAGGGAAAGGGTCTGGGTGGGAAGGAAAGCTCAGACAGATTTCTCATTTAGGAAGAAAAAAAAAAGTGCTTTGGGTGGAAAGATACCTTAATCCCAGGCACGGCTGCTTTCTCCACCAAAACAGTCACCAGTATAAAACCACGCAGGCTTTCTCCCCCAGGGAATGAGACAATGGTGTCCAAGTTCCTTGGGAGGGAGAGATGACCTCATGGTTAGAGAGGTTTGGGCCCGGTGAGTATGCAGGGCCCAGCAGTGGCCTCGAGTCAGCTAACTGCTAGTCCAGGGTGGAACCAGCAGTCAACCTTCTCATCTCCGCAAGATGACTGAGGACAAGCACCTCTTCAGCGACATTCAGGAAGGAAAGGGACATCATCTGCTCCAGCCCAAGTTCACCTGAGCTGAACTCCCAAAGTCTGGCACAGCCTTGATGGTCCCAGACCACCACTTCCACCGCAGGAAACCACTAAAGCACGAGGGGACGAGTAAGGCTGGTTCTTCACACACCCTTTCTGTTGGGAACAGAGTCAGAGAGCTCCAGGGAGCATAAAATGATAGTTGTTCTGTCATGTCCGAATCTTTGGGACTCCATGAACTGTGGCCTGCCAGGCTCCACTGTCCGTCGGATTTCCCAGGCAAGAATACTGGATTGGGTTGCCATGCCCTTCTCCAGGGGATCTTCCCAACCCAGGGACTGAACTGAACCTGAGTCTGCCACACTGCAGGCAGATTCTTTACCATCTGAGCCACGTGGAAGGCCCAGGCCACGGCTAACTCCACGCCCCTTTTCTACAGAAAGAAAAATATGGCCCAGAGAAGCAAACTCACTTCCCCAAGTTCATCCAGTTGCTTAGTCACTGGACCTGCTTGAGAGCCATTTCATAACTCAGGCTGGAACTCTCTGTAATCAGTCTCTCCCCCACCCCCCACCAAATTCTGTATGATAGTAGTGAAAGCTGAAGACTAATAGAAGATCATTCTTAAATGACCTGTTATCACATGGATTCAAACACCCCAGAGCTGGATCCAGTCTATGAAGCATGCAAACTTCATTCCATAAATCACCTTTGCCTCTGACATTTTAAAAACAAGAAGAAATGAAAAACACAAAAGAAAACTATGTCAGGGACTCCCATAGTTTCAGCAGAGTCACATTTCTGTGCAAAATGGGGTCTTCACCCTTCATCTCTCCATCTTCCGAGCTAAAGCTTTTATGCTGAACCCCTTATTGAGCTGGGGTTTGTTGATTAGAGAGGCATGTCAGCTTAGAGGTTAACTGTGCTCTCTAGTGAAAGAGGAGTCTAAAAATGTCTCAACCAGACTTGTCCTACAAGCTCCAGTCTCTGTAATATTTCAAAGGGATTCTGTAGCTGTAGCAGCTACAGGTTGTAGCAGCCCAACCTGCCCTTTGTCCTCTCAGAGAAGTTATGGTGAGACCAGAGATCTTTTTCAGATTTTGCATGCATGTGTGCTAAATCAGTTCAGTTGTGTCCGACTCTGTGCAACTCCATGGACTGCAGCCTGCCAGTCTCCTCTGTCTGTGGGATTCTCCAGGCAAGAGTAATGGAGAGGGTTGCCATGCGCTCCTCCAGGGTATCTTCCTGGCCCAGGGATCAAACCCATGTCTCTTACTTCTCTTGCATTACTGCACTGGAGGTGGGTTCTTTACCATTAGATCATTAGACTTGAAAAAATCACAGAGAATTAGAGAACTGGTAAAGCTTTGGTGTTTGGGGGTGGGGGGTGAGGAGTGGTTTGTTTGTTTGCTCTTCTTGCATTGCCTTTTACTTTTTTTTTTAATGTACAAACTGGAAAATGTAGCAAAGAAAATTAATTCCTTAATTTACACATAGCAGAGACAACTATTGTTAACTTTTGGGCTGTCGATTTGAGGCATATGTTCTTCTAGTCTTTTTGTGTGTGTGTGCATGTCTATAATTTATATATTATACATGCAATATGGGACGCTTTCTTTTTTGTGTGTTTATTTTGTTGTAAGTTTTTCCAGTTAGCAAAAATACTAAAGTGAGTATGAGGTCTCAAAGAGTTAGATACAACTGAGTGACTGAACTTAACTAAAGTGAGTGAAGGATTTCTGATAGCTTACCTGATTTCCAGGGGTCTAGTCCAATTTCAGTGATTGATAAAATAAAAAGAAAAGAAAGGAACAAATCAGTTTGCATACTTGATTCGCCTTCCAGGGTCATGTGTACACAAGTCAAGTGCATTTGTGAGCAAATGAACCTGCAGACACACACCCTCAGTACACAGTTTGGATGTCAGGGGCTGTGACTAGACTATGGACCCGAAGGCAGCAGAATACACCATCCCAAATACACTGCTTTGGTGGATTATTTTGAATTAAAGTTACTTGAGAAACAGCAGATGCCAAAAGGACACGCTGACCTCTTTGTGGCCTTAAAAGTAGGAAATAAATCTTCCAGGTTAAGGGCATCCTCCCTGTACCAGGAGGTAGAGAAATAGTCTTATCACCAGAGACAGGGATTCAGGGCTGTGGAGCTTATGGAAACAGACTTCGTTACCTCTCCCCTAATTAGCTACCCCAATACTAAACCCCAGTGTCTTGTCAATTTTTTACAAACGTACTGCTTCCTTGCCTAGAAGGTATAAAAGCTGCCTGCTTTAGTCACATTTTCAGCTTCATGTTTATGGAGTTCCACTTTGTGCAAAATTAAATTTGTTTTTCCTCTGTTCATCTGTGCGTTCATGAGTGCTAAGTCGCTGCAGGCGTGTCTCTCTGTAACCCTAGGGACCATAGCCGACAAGGCTCCTCTGCCCACGGGATTCTCCAGGCAAGAATACTGGAGTAGGTTGCCATGCCCTCCTCCAGGGGATCTTCCCCACCCAGGGGACTGAATTTGCATCTCTTACGTCTCCTGCATGGGCAGGCAGGTTCTGTACCGCCAGCACCACCTGGGACACCCCCTCTGTTCATCTGTCTTATATCAGTTTGATGATTAGACTAGCCAAGGAGCCTAGATGTGAAGAAGCGCAAAGTTTTCTTCCCTAGAGGGCTTGGTGTAACAAAGAGTGAGCCAAATCTCAATATATGTATCAGACTTAAAACACTGAGCCTGTGGTCATCCAGACAATTTATCTTGTTCTTTGTATATCTTTGTAACAACTTGTCCCAGCCTGTTCAGAGTGGGTTGAGAGGAAACTCCTGCAGACTGTGGAATTTGAACTTGTGTTTAAGTTCACCCCTTCTTTGGCACCACAAGTGCATTAGTCGCTCAGTCGTGTCCAACTCCTTGCGACCACACGGATTGTAGCCCACCAGGCTCCTCTGTTTATGGAATTTCCTAGGCTAGAATACTAGAGCGGGTGGCCATTTCCTTCTCCAGGGGATCTTCTGGACCCAGGGATCGAACCTGGGTCTCCCACATTGCAGGCAGATTCTTTAATATTCGAGCCATGAGGGAAGGCCCCAGGTAATAAATATGAGCATCCCTCATCCAAAAGAGCTGACAAAGTTTGGCCTTTTCCTGCAGCAAGAGAAATCACAAACCCCTCCCTTACCCAGTTCTCATTTGTTCAGATCCCAAGCACCCTCTCTGGGTCTTACCCGTCTGGGTTCCTAGTAGCCCAGTTGGCCAGCACCAAGTCCGAGTGAACGAGAATAGGAGGGAGTCCCAGGTTCCTGGAGACCTCGACAAAGGGTAGGGCAAGGTTTCTTGGTAGAATCTTGCAGATATAAATGCAGACAGTTAGCACATTATAGAAAGAATGCAATGGAGGAAGCAGTCTGTCTTTTCTTTTTATTGGCACATAGTTGTTTTACAATGCTGTGTTAGTTTCTGTATAATTAGCTCCTGCGTAGTTAGTACAAGAAAGTGAATCAGCTACATGTGTACATATATCCCCTCTTTTTTGGATTTCCTCCCGATTTAGGTCACCACAGAACACTGAGTAGAGTTCCCTGTGCTATATAGTAGGTTCTCATTTGTTGTCTGTTTTATACATGGTATCAATAGTGTACGAGCTTCCCAGGTGGTACTAACAGTAAAAAGCCTGCCTGCCAATGCAGGAGGCATAAGAGATGTAGCTTTGATCCCTGGGTCAGGAAGATCCCCTCGAGGACGGCATGGCAACTCACTCCAGTATCCTTGCCTAAAGCATCCCCTGGACAGAGGAATCTGACAAAGCCCCAGTTCACGGGGTCTCAAAGAGTTGCACATGACTGAGAAACTATGTCAATCTGTTTTTAATTCCTAAAAATCGTGTGGTAAAGAAACAACCTGAGAATAAAAATGGAGTTATATGAGTGATCCTTATAATTAATCCATGTAATTAATATATACAATTAATTAACATATATCCATATAACTAATATAAATATGTCACACACCTCACTCTGATATTTATTCTTTAACAACCTAGTGGATGTATTATTTATGAGTATGGTCTGAAATATATGTGAAAAGTACAAAATTGGAACGTGCATGTACACATATAGTATAAAATAATCTCTGAAAATTGTACAATGAAGAGCATGAACAAATGCTGAGGCATAAGTGGGGATTGAGTTGATGAGCAGTGGGAAGATATCCCCCCTCTCTCTGCATGTATATATATATATATATGTCCAGATAGATAATGTAGATATCTGCATACAAGTGTTTTGTGTATAGTCTTAGTTTTAGGAACAAATATGTGTATGTGTTTGTATATGTATATATATGTGTGCATGTGTCCTTTTCTCAGGGAGACGGATGGGAAGACTAGAACATTTCATCACACCCAATAGCAACTTCAAGTAAGTCACCTCAGGACAGTCCCCATTCAATCCCTGAGTAATCTGAGGGCCATTCTAAAGAACTATTTGTACAAATATCCAGAAAATTTACCAGGACACATGGGGATGGGAGTGGGGGAGTTCTAGCCATCAACAAGGCTAAATAGATCCAAAAGAACATTCTTATGCCTCCTCTCTCGCATTTCCAACTTCCTTTCCCCTTAATGTAAAAATACATATTCATAGAAAGTGGAGAAGAGCTAAAGAGCCTCTTGATGAGGATGAAAGAGAGCTGGTTTAAAACTCAGCATTCATAAAACTAGGATCACGACATCCGGTCCCATCACTTCATGGCAAATAGATGGGGGAAAAGTGGAAGCAGTGACAGATTTTATTTTCTTGGGCTCCAAAATCACTGAAGTGGCTGCAGCCACAAAATTAAAAAGACATTTGCTCCTTGGAAGGAAAGCTATGACAAGGCTAGACAGCGTATTAAAAATCAGAGACAAATGTCCATATAGTCAAAGTTATGATTTTTCAGTAGTCATATATGGGTGTGAAAGTTGGACTATAAAGAAGGCTGAGCACTGAAGATGCTTTTGAACTGTGGTGCTGGAGAAGACTCTTGAGAGTCCCTTGGACTGCAAGGAGATCCATCCTAAAGGAAATCAGTCCTGAACATTCAGTGTAAGGACTGATGCTAAAGCTGAAGTTCCAGTCCTTTGGCCACCTGATGTGAAGAGGTGACTCACTGGAAAAGACCCTGATGCTGGGAAAGATGGAGGGCAGGAGAAGGGAGGGACAAACAGTGCAGAAATGAGGAGTCTCTGTAGTAGAAAAGTTAAAGGAGGAAATACAGGGAAAGTAGAGATGGTTTGAGGTTGTAGGTGGGAATGGGTGTAGGGAGCTCAGTGGTGATCTGGAAGGTCATAGACACACCAGAAGCTGCTGTCTTCCTCCCTTTTCACCTACTTCATCCCTTCCCCAACTGAGGAAGGTGGTGTGGAGAACAGAAAGAGGAGGAAAAATCTATTGGGATGCATCATCATGTGTGCCTAGACTTCAAACGTTCCAACATCAAACACATGACTCTAAAGTTAGACGTCCTGACATTAAAACAGTCTGCAGCAGCTCTCTGTTTACCTCCTGTCTCCTATCTCACTTTGCTTTGCTTTCCTCACTGGGAGTCTCCTTTATTTACTTGAGAGACAAATGGTAGAATAAACCTAGGCAAACAAAGTAAAACAGGTGGCTCACTGAAGCTTGGAGAAGCAAAATAAGGGTAACATCCTGATTTCTGTAAAAGGTTCATTTATTTAAAAAGTGAAACCAATAGTAATTCATATTGAGATAAGTGAAACTCAAAGACTTCATGTTCTGAGGTTCAGATAGATACTGTAAAAAGTTATGCAAGGAGTCAGAAGAGAATTGCATGAAATTTTAAGAGACAGACCAGCATTTGGTAGATAACAAGCAACATCAAAAAAGTAAGCATAGTGTCATAAACAGTAATGTGTGTCTCTAGGGAATGAAGGCTGCATTAGGGAAATCAGAAAGTCCGGGTTGTGACCCTGAATTTTCCACAAACTTGCTACCTAGCCTTGGGCCAGAAATTTAACTTGTAGTCCTTGACTGTCTGTAAAATGGGTACAGCATTGCTGTACTTAGTGTATGAGATTGTGAACACTGTGGTTACTTGCCGGGAGCCAGCACAAGGAGTCCTGCCTGTGGCAAAGGTCATGAGGTTAAGGGGCCCGACAGGCAAAGGTGAGTCGGGCCTTAAGGGAGCCTCGCTGGAACTGCTCGTGCATCTGCCCCCAAACCAGAGTCTGCCTGCTTTACTGTGTTATGCTTTCCACCTACTCTTCTGACATTAACAGGGGGCTGTTCCCCCACCACCTTTTTCTGGAAAAAGTTAATTTAGAGCTTTTAGATAATAAGTCTCCTGGGCATAATAAGAGTGTTTCAATCCCAAAACCCCTCTGATGGCTTTCTAGCCTGCCTGCCGGACTCCTACAGCCACGCATGCTATTGTTTGTGGCCTCCCAACTGCAAGAGGCACAGGAAGCTTAAAACATCCTAGGAATGTAGCGGCTTCCGAGGAGTCAAAATCATTTAGAATAAGACTGATTAAGGGTTTCATTTGTTGAGCCAATACTTGCTGCCAAGTTTTCATATCTTTTATTTGTTGATATAGGTGGTATGTAGAAAAAACAGGTGGTAACCCTGGCATTAGCAACATAAGATCTTTGAGTTAAGTACTTTCTTTGTTATAACCCACTGCACCTTTGTTCTACAGGAACGTAACTTTATTTAGTATTTTGGGGGTGATGCAGATTAAAGAAAAAACACTTCAGGGGAAAATGAGTTCTCTGGTTGATAGACATTTATCTAGGAAAAGAGCCATAAAAATGTTAACAGGCCCCCTGGCCAGAAAATGATGTAAAACCACCTGAGACCTTCTGTATACAGGAAGGTACGCAGAAGGCAAGCCTGGTCTCATAAGGGTCAGGACTGCTGCCCCTGCATGACTCTGCACATTCCATTATTTCTTCATGTACAACTTGGGGTATATAAGCTGCTTTTGAAAATAAATTTGTGGGTCTGGCACCGATGCTTGGCTCCCCCATGTCATTATTTTCTCCCTTTTCTAGCTGAAGTCCCATCTGGAGCATGGAGGCTCACCATGTATACTCATTTGCCNTTCAGATAGATACTGTAAAAAGTTATGCAAGGAGTCAGAAGAGAATTGCATGAAATTTTAAGAGACAGACCAGCATTTGGTAGATAACAAGCAACATCAAAAAAGTAAGCATAGTGTCATAAACAGTAATGTGTGTCTCTAGGGAATGAAGGCTGCATTAGGGAAATCAGAAAGTCCGGGTTGTGACCCTGAATTTTCCACAAACTTGCTACCTAGCCTTGGGCCAGAAATTTAACTTGTAGTCCTTGACTGTCTGTAAAATGGGTACAGCATTGCTGTACTTAGTGTATGAGATTGTGAACACTGTGGTTACTTGCCGGGAGCCAGCACAAGGAGTCCTGCCTGTGGCAAAGGTCATGAGGTTAAGGGGCCCGACAGGCAAAGGTGAGTCGGGCCTTAAGGGAGCCTCGCTGGAACTGCTCGTGCATCTGCCCCCAAACCAGAGTCTGCCTGCTTTACTGTGTTATGCTTTCCACCTACTCTTCTGACATTAACAGGGGGCTGTTCCCCCACCACCTTTTTCTGGAAAAAGTTAATTTAGAGCTTTTAGATAATAAGTCTCCTGGGCATAATAAGAGTGTTTCAATCCCAAAACCCCTCTGATGGCTTTCTAGCCTGCCTGCCGGACTCCTACAGCCACGCATGCTATTGTTTGTGGCCTCCCAACTGCAAGAGGCACAGGAAGCTTAAAACATCCTAGGAATGTAGCGGCTTCCGAGGAGTCAAAATCATTTAGAATAAGACTGATTAAGGGTTTCATTTGTTGAGCCAATACTTGCTGCCAAGTTTTCATATCTTTTATTTGTTGATATAGGTGGTATGTAGAAAAAACAGGTGGTAACCCTGGCATTAGCAACATAAGATCTTTGAGTTAAGTACTTTCTTTGTTATAACCCACTGCACCTTTGTTCTACAGGAACGTAACTTTATTTAGTATTTTGGGGGTGATGCAGATTAAAGAAAAAACACTTCAGGGGAAAATGAGTTCTCTGGTTGATAGACATTTATCTAGGAAAAGAGCCATAAAAATGTTAACAGGCCCCCTGGCCAGAAAATGATGTAAAACCACCTGAGACCTTCTGTATACAGGAAGGTACGCAGAAGGCAAGCCTGGTCTCATAAGGGTCAGGACTGCTGCCCCTGCATGACTCTGCACATTCCATTATTTCTTCATGTACAACTTGGGGTATATAAGCTGCTTTTGAAAATAAATTTGTGGGTCTGGCACCGATGCTTGGCTCCCCCATGTCATTATTTTCTCCCTTTTCTAGCTGAAGTCCCATCTGGAGCATGGAGGCTCACCATGTATACTCATTTGCCCTGTCTTCTAAGACCCATGTGAGAGGGAGCCCAAGGTGGGGCACCCTCCGCTATTCAAGCGGGCGCTGGTGGCCTACATAGATGGTGGAAACCCCTGGTCTGGGAGTTTTATTTGTTCTCCACGTAAACCAAGTTATTCAGCATCTTTTCTCTACTAATTTTCCTACTACACTATTCTTTCCTAATCTCTCTTTATATTTCTGAGTAAATAAGTTTTTCTTCACCGACTCTGTTCCTGCTTCGAATTCCCTGGATCCACTGGGGCTGGACCCCAGCAGTTACTGATGTGTGTAAGAGCACAAAATGCTGTAAAACAGGAGTCATTCAGTGTTTCATAATATCTTATGACTTGCCTTCAAATGCAACAGTTAAAAATTACTAGAAGAAGGTGAGTGTCAGAAAGAAAAAATAAAAAATAAATGAAAGGGCTCCCAGTTCTAAAGAAAATACTTCCTGGCCAGGTGGGGAGAAATGGTCTTTCATTTAAGTGGGCCTTTTGCACTTCGTTTTACTTCTGCTCTTGGGTGATAGCTAAGTCACATCTGACTCTGAGACCCTCATGGACTGTAGGCCCCCAGCCTCCTCTGTTCATGGGCTTTCCCAGGCAAAAATACTGGAGTGGGTTGCCATTTCCTTCTCCAGGAGATCCTCCCGAGCCAGGGATTGAACTCATCTCTCCTGTATTGCAGGCAGATTCTTTACCACTGACCCACCTGGGAAGCCTTTGCACTTCCTTCATCTCAGACCCAAAGGGAAGAAGATGAAAGGACCCATTTTTCAGGAAAACAGTGTAGACAGTGTTCTCCAGGTACAGGGAACCTGTCGGATGACAAGACAGGAGTCCCTTTGTCCCTACCTCTTTGGGCTGCGTCTCTCCATCCTGCCAGACATACCCCATGGTGATAAAGCTCAGGACTAGGTGTGCCAGGCGCCACTCTCGGTAACCTGTGAGGAACTGGCAGTTCAAGAGCGGCATCTGTTCAGGAGAAATGTCCAGAGGTTACCAGTTGTGGGGGTGCAATGGCCGTGGGAGCTTTGTGGCTTGAAGGGTCCTTTGGGTGTAACTGGTAGGTTATCTTTTAGTTAAGGCGATCCTCACACACTCATTTCTGCCCTGATCTTAGGATACTGCAGTAAGAGAGATCTTTCACACGCTTTTGTTCATGAAATACCAATACCTACATCCCATGCAAGCCACCAAATTGTGCCCATGGTAGTTCCTGGACACTGGTCACCATTACTGAAGTGGCAGCTTGATTGGAGTGTTCTAGAAACAGAATAACATAGTTGCAAGAGTGACATCATGTATCAAATGGGGAATCTCCCAGGGCAACTTTTACAATCCTGCCTTATCAAACACCTGCTTAATGGGGACCATTGAACCGCAATAGCAGCCCAGCTGCTGTGGGCGTGACTCTCTCCGTGTAATTCCTAGATAAAAAGGTAAACGGAGCCCAACGGAATTAGGAATCCACCCAACAAATTCCCTACCAGGAGGTGGTTGAGGGAACCCCAAAGGCTGTTCAGTCTTTGTCCAAACCCTCCCGGTGACCCTGGGTGGGTCTTTTCACTTCACTGCTTCCTCCTCAAGATGAGTCAGCTGTTGCTGCTGCTAAGTCACTTCAGTCATGTCCGACTCTGTGCGACCCCACAGACAGCAGCCCACCAAGCTCCGCCTTCCCTGGGATTCTCCAGGCAAGAACACTGGAGTGGCTTGCCACTTCCTTCTCTAATGCATGAAAGTGAAAAGTGGAATTGAAGTCACTCAGTCGTGTCAGACCCTCAGTGACCCCATGGACTGCAGCCTTCCAGGCTCGTCTGTCCATGGGATTTTTCAGGCAGGAGTACTGGAGTGGGGTGCCCGTTGCTTTAGGGAAGTGTGAAGGCCATGTTGCTGTTGAAAGCAACTCCCTGGACACAAATATTTCATTGCTGACAGCCACGCCTACGCAAATAGTACCGGTTTCTCAGTTTAGTTCGGGCCAGTCTTGCCTTTTTCGGTCGACACCAACAGCCTCTGAGCTCTAGTTTCCCTGCACGTCCCTGCTGGGTTTCCTCTGTCCCCCTATCCTGCCCCCACTTCTAGACACAGTCTGATCTAGATCCTTCCAGGTGCCCCTCTCTGGGGTCCCAAGTGCCAGAAGAGCGGCCATGGACGTGGCATGTATCTCTTTGAGAGAGGAGTGGGATGAGACCAGGGGTCCTATTGCCCACCGCCTCGCAGAAGCTTCTGCCTCCGCGATGGGACTCCATCCTCCGCGGTCCTAAGCCTTTCCCGGTCTTCCACTTTGTACCAGATTCCACATTTCACCCTAAAAATCGGCTGAGATACGATCTTGAAAGTTCTGTGCGTTAGGGGGGTGTGGGTGGGGAAGGGAGGAAAGAGAGGAAAGGCGGGTTGGGAGGGGACCACTGAGATATTGCATTTGAACAAGAACCAGCCTGAAAATTACAACCACAGTTATTTATTCAGTACTTATTCTAAGGCAGTTATTAAAGTGTCCAAGCCTTGATGCTAAAAGCTTCTCACTCAGGTTGGTATCCCATCTTCTCCCAAGACCCACAGGCCAGAACTGAGGATCAGCGAGGGTAAGATATTTGCCCAAGGTTACAGAGCCAGGAGGGGCTGAGCCAAGGTTCCAGTACAGTTCTGTGGGCCACCGCCCTATGCTCTGCCAGATGGAAATCCAAAAGCCGTATGTGTCATTTTACATTTTCTATCAGCCACGTTTTATAAAAATAGGAAAGGAAAAAAAAAAAAAACTAAAGTGGAATTAGTTTTAATATCATTTTATCAAGGTTGATATATGCAAAATGTTAACACATGATCAATATTAAAAATATTGAGATATTTTACACTCTTCTTTTATAATAAGTCTTCAAAATCCAATGGATATCTGACATGTTAATTTGTCCCAGTCATATTTCAAGGGCTCAGTAGCCATGAGTGGCTATTGGCTACCTACTCTGCATCCTCAAGGTAAAGGAATAAAGTCTCAAGATATTCTGGGGCCACCTTCTATTTTTCCTAGCTCAGGATTTATAATCAACTCTTTCTCCAAGGAACTCTACTTCCGTTGATTGGAAAAGAGTTCAAATAAATGGGCACTGGGTTTGCTGTTTGCTACTGCGATGCCATTGTTTCTAGATCCTCACAGTGGGCAAAGTCAGGAAATAGTGCACATGTATGGGGGTGGGGGTGTGCCCTGGTGGCTCTGCCTGCAATGCAGGAGACCTGGGTTCCATCCCTGGGTCAGGAAAATCCCCTGGAGAAGGGCATAGGAATCCACTCCAATATTGTTGCCTAGAGAATCCAGTGGACAGACGAGCCTTGTGGGCTATGGTGTACGTGGTCGCAAAGACTCTGACACGACTGGATGAACAAGCAGCAAGTTGTGTGTGTGTACACCTGTTATGCTGTTGCTGCTGTTTAGTTCCTAAGCCATGTCCAACTCTTTTGCAATCCCATGGACCATAGCCCACCAAGCTCCTTTGTCGATGGGATTTCCCAGGCAAGAATACTGAAGTGGGCTGCCATTTCCTTCTCCAGGGTATTTCCTTGCCTAGGGATAGAACTCGCATCTCCTGCTTGACAGGAAGATTCTTTACCACTGAGCTACCTGGCAAGCCCATACACCTATTATATACACTGTTTATCCACATAAATTTATTTGTCCATCTATGTATCAGTGTGCATGTGTGTGTATATAAGGGTGTCCCAGGTGGTGCTAGTGGTAAAGAACCCACATGGTGATTGTGGTTTAGTCACTGAGTTGTGTCCGACTCTTGCGACCCCATGGACTGTAGCCTGCCAGGTTCCTCTGTCCGTGGTATTCTCCAGGCAACAATACGGGAGTGGGTTGCCATTCCCTTCTCCAAAGAACCCACATAAATGATGCTAAAATGCTAAACATATCAGATATCTCCACTCTAACCTGGTGTCACAGGTTGATCTTATTTTCCTCTCTTGCTAATGTATAACTTGCATCTCTGACAGTGAAATATCATCCACAATTCATTTATTTATTTGCTCAGCCTAGTGTGTGTGTACATACACACACACACAGTGGTTTCAGAATTGTTCAACTGTACTGCTTTGCAAAACAAATTCACCAGCTTGAGCACAGTGATGACAAATGGTTCTTTTTTAATCCAGCACCGGTCACAGCATCACTTTCCTGAGTAAGTTAGGTCACCTCCTCTTCCCTACCCTCTTCCCTAAAATGATGTCATGCATCTGTAAGACAGCTAGATTCACCTAGGTGTTATTGTCTGCATTCCATTCCAGCATCTCCCAACATTCTGGTTAATATTTTAAAATTTGTAGACACTTCACTATGTGATGTACAATTCTATGGGTTTCACAAACACATAGAAGCATGTCTCCACCACCAGAATACCATAGATGACAGTTATGTTATCCTAAAATCCCCCTTTAGTAATCATTTCTCCTCAGCCCTTCATCACCATTGACCTCTGTTCTGTCCTTATAGTGTTCACCTTCTCTGCAATGGAATCGGGATAGGTAACCTTTCATTTAGCAAAATGTACATAAAGTTTATCCATATTGTTGAATAAACCAATAGCTTATTCCTTTTTGCCACTGAATAGCGTTCCATCATATGAAGACAATTCAGTGTCTTCCAGACTTCTGTAACAAAGTACCACAGGCTAGACCACTTATGAACAGTGGAAATTCAATTATTTTGATTTTGGAAGTTGGCAGTCCAAGATCAGGGTGCCAGCATGATTGGGTTCTATTGAGAACCGTCTTGCTATCTTCTTGCTATGTCTTCCCATGACAGCAACAGAGTGTCCTAGAGCCCTGGGGTCACTTTGATAAGGGCACTCATCCCGTTTATGACTATCCCTTTCTTCTCTCATGATCTGATTACCTTGGGTGTTGGTCGATTTGATGCATCAGTTTGACTAGGTTAAGAGAAGCCCAGATGGCTGGTAAACATTTTGGGGTGTGTCTCTGAGAGGTTCTGGAGGAGATGTGGAGACTGAGTAAAGAACCTCACCTCAGTAGCTCCGGTGGAATCACTGCTCCATTTAGGGCCTGAATAGAACAAAATAGTGGAGAAAGGGTGACGTCGCTCTGTTTAAGCTGGGACAGCCCCTTCCCTGACCCCTAGCATCAGCACTCCTAGTTCTTAGATCTTCAGACTCAGACTGGAACTTGCACCACTGGCTTATGGGTTCTCAGCTTTCCTGGGCCTCCTCCAACTTTCAGGTGGCAGATTGTGGGACTTCTCAGCCTAGGTAATCATGTGAGTCAATCGCTCCTAATAAGTCTCTTTCTATATAGATAGGGAAAAAAAAAAAAAAAAAGTTTGTTTCTCAGGAGATCTCTGACTAATCACCTCCAAAGGCTCTACCTCCTAACACTATCACACTGGGGATTAGGATTTCAATGTATGAATTTGGGAACCACACAAATGTTCAGGCCTTTGTACTCAGTTTGAAATTCCCCTGTTGAGGGACATCTTGGTGGTTTCTGGTTTAGATAATTACTTACATATCAGCTTTTGCATTAACACAAGATTTTGGTTTACTTGGGTAAATATTTAGTAATGTGATTGCTGGGTCATATGGTAATTCTTTATTTGAATTTGCCACCTGGATGCAAGGGGAGTTTGAGAATAGACACATGTAAGTGTATGGTTAAGTCTCTTCCCTGTTCACTGGAAACTATCATAACATTGTTAATTGGCTATGAGTGAAAGTGAAAGTGTTAGTCGCTGAGTTGTGTCCGACTCTTTGAGACTCCTTGAACTGTAGCCTGCTTCAGTAGCCAACCCCCATTGCAGGCAGAGGTCTTTCTGAGCCATCAGAGCTATAACTTAACACAAAATTATAAGATTTTTTTTTTTTGTAAGAACCCGCTAGGGTAGCTGTGATATTTTGCATTCCCATCAGGAATGTGAATGAGAGTCTCTTTGCATATATCATCACCAGTGTTTGCTATTGCCAGATTTTTTTAAAAATGTTAGCTGTTCAAATAGGTGTTAAATTACATTTTAGTACCTGTTATCATAGATAAATAGTCCTATATTTCTCTGTAAGTCCCCTAGTTTCATCGTTACTCCTTCCTGATTAAGGCTTATTAACAACTTCTGAAGAATCTGCTAACACTAGCTGTATAACTGAGAAAGTCTCTTGGCTCAACTCTTTTATAGAACTCCAACAATAAGTCAGTGTGATTTCACCCAGAGGGAGGGGAACCCTGACCATGGGCCTTACCGTGAGGACACTGAGAATTCCATGCCTATCCTGACCCAGCTACATTTTATCCATCAGTTTTCTGACAATTCTCAACCAGATTGCCTTTATTTAAAAAACAAATATTCATTGAGTGCTTAATATAATATAGTCCAGGAATTGTTCTGTGTAGGCTCTGGAAATTTTAGGGAAACACACATAACACCAGAAGCAAGTGTTATTCCACTCATCACCAAGAGTGAGATTGTTTTGGTTCTGTGGATGAAGTCACCATAGTGAGTGGTCAGCTGACCCATGTCTACAATGTTGAGAAAGGAAAGTGGTGAGAGGATGAAAATAGGGTTAGTGAGAAAGGATCAAGGAGAAGAATACAAGATGTTGTACCTCGTTTACTTGAGCTCGAAGCTGGTGGCTCTCAATCAGCTGGGGAAGTCTGTTGGCAATTTCCATCCAAGGACTATAGTGACCAGGGAGTTCTCTCTGCATTCAGAAAATTCAAATGTCTCAGTATTTCAGACCTCTCTGTGAAGCAGCCTCATTGCTACTTTCAGATTTTAGTCTTAAGGCAGAATTCAGATCAATTCTATTCAACAAATACTGAGAATTCACTGAATCTGATGTGAGGCACCACAGATACACAGGTGACTAAAATGCAGTGCTTGCAGTTAGGAGCGTGTGACTACTAAGGGATAAGTAAAGTGTCATCAGACATAAACCATGCAGTATAATATGTTTGATTATGGATGTGTGTAAGCTTAAGAAAGGGCTCCCCCGGGGGCTCAGTGGTAAAGAATCTGCCTACAATGCAGGAGCCGCAGGAGACATGGGTTTGATCCCTGGGTCAGGAAGATCCCTTGGAGAAAGGCATGGCAACCCACTCCAGTATTCTTGTCTGGAGAATTCCCATGGACAGAGGAACCTGGAGGGTTACAGTCCATGTGGTCACAAAGAGCTGGACTCTCTACTCAAGTGCCTTAGCATGGCACAGTACACTTAAGAACTAGGAGAGGACGGGGTGGTTAATTCTGTTGGTTATTCTAGAGGATTAAAGGGAAATGGTCATAGAAACATGACAGTTGTGGCCAGTATTAGGATCTGAAAGTGGCTTTTCTAGTTGGCAATTTGAAGATGAGAAGGCATGTTTTGAAGCAGAGCAGGTGATGGATAAATCATCTGTTCTTGGGGTTATAGATCATTCAGTATTACTCAAATCTAAAGTTTAAGAGAAATGACAGAGGAATGACAAATGACTCATAACAAATGGGAGTCACTCATTCATTAGTGAGGTGGATGAACCTAGGGCCTGTTATACAGAATGAAGTAAGTCAGAAAGAGAAAAAGAGCTATCACATATTAACTCATATATAAGAAATCTAAAAAGGTGGTACTGATGAGCCTATCTGCAGGACAGGAATAGAGACACAGAGAATGGACTTGTAGGCACAGCAGGGGAAGGAGAGGGTGGGACGAAGTGAGGGAGTAACATTGATATTTATACATTGCTCTCCATAAAATAGAAAGCTAGTGGGAAGCTTCTGTATAACACAGGGAGCCCAGCCCGGCACTCTGTGA
>SJYV01039017.1:728458-787341 GCA_006410875.1 Neotragus pygmaeus
AAAAAAAAAAAAAAAAAAAGAAGGAATGTAAAGAACAGAAGACAAAATAATCAATATGATTGAGGCATATTCAGGGGTGACTTGCCCAGGGCTCCAACAATATGGGTATTCACAAAGAAGAAACTGTACCATTTTCTCCTCATGCATTCTTCACTCAGTCCCTCAATTTCTCAAGGTAGAGTCCACTACACTCCGATAGTCTCCCAGAATGAAAAACATAATGGTCATTTTCCCTAGCGGTGACGCAGAGTTGAAGGAAGCTGCTAACTGACCCAACTTTGGGGATTGACAGAGTGGTGGCAGAATCGAGAATGTTCACATTCACAGAGGCAGAGAGATTTACGGTTAACTGACTGAAATCACAACACGTTTTTTCTCCTGTTTTACCAACAACAGTTGAATGCAGCAACAGAGACAAGGGAATATAATATTTTCAAAGGAGATCACAGAAGGAGACTCAGTATTCAGGAGGTCTTTTTAAAATGAGTTTGAGAAAAAGCTGTAAGTAAGTCATCACATCTGGCTTTCTTTCTTTGATACCTAGAAAAGGGATTATATTCTGAGAATTAAAGCACCCTGGGGAATTCCGTGTGGTTAGTGCTTGTTACTTTCACATTGGTGGCCTGAGTTCAATGCCTGGTATGGGAACTACAATCTCACAGGTTGTGTCACGTGGTTTGTGGGATTATAGTTCACATACCAGGCATTGAATTCAGTTATATGTATATATAATATTATAATTACATGTTTAAATTATATTAAATATATATAAATAATATATTAATATATATGCATTATATCAAATTATATTATATAATTATAAAACCTAATTAATATAATATATTATAATTAATATAATTATATTATAATACAATAATATATACAGCATCCTGGATTTTTGTTTCTGGGCTTACATGGAAATCTTTAAATACTCTATTGTTCCTCAATCTAAGCCACCCTCTATTCTTTAATACTTCCTTTCCCCTTAGATTCCTAGATGCTTCTTACCCTTCTTCCTCTTTTTCATCCTCTCCCTTCTTTAAACAGTTTAAGTGTTTGGGCTCTGGTATCACCCCTCAAATATAAGAAAACAGTGAGCTTTGAGAACTTCTGGGTTCTCCAAGTGCAGTCCCCATTCGGCAGCATTGGAATGATGTGAAAACTTGTTAGACATGCAAATCTGGGGAACTCCTCCCCAGACATATTGAACCCAAAACTCAGGGCTGGGGCCCAGCTTCTGTATTTTAGCAAGCCCTGTAGGTGAAGTTAATGTAATCAAAAGTCTGAAAACCACTGATGTGGGGACCTCAAGAGTGAAGGAAGGGAGGACGTTAAAGCTAGTTCACAATCCATTAAAAATGTACCCACCAGGGTTTCCTTAGTGGTCTAGTGGTTGAGAATCCACCTGTTAATGCAGGGGGTATGGGTTTGATTGCTGATCCGGGAGTATTCCACATGCTGAGGCATGTCTGAGCTGGTGCCCTGTGACTGCTGAAGCCTGGGTGCCTAGAGTCTGTGCTCGGCAACAATAGAAGCCACCACGATAGGAAGTCAGCACCCTGCAAGGGAGGATAGTTCCCCACTTCCCAACTAGAGGAAGCCCGCGCACAGCAGTGAAGACCCAGAGCAACCAAAAATAAAACTTAAATAACCAAATAACTTTTTTTTAAGTACCAACACTTCCTGTGGGTTTTTCCTCTAGCAGATGAATAAAATATTGAATTATTTTCATTACTTTCTGATTGCCAGATTCTTTTTTAAGTTACAGTGTGGGGGGCAGGACCAGCTGAGGGGTATTTCTCTATACAACATCCCTTTTGGTGTTAGTTAATACTTCTCTATCACATCTTTTTCAACACCTGCAGACAATCCTAATGTGCTATGAATGAATATTGGTAATTGCTTACAATTTTTGGCTATCATTAACAAATCTGAAACAGTCATTCTTATACGTGCATTTTAGGTATGGTCTCATTAACAGAATAAATTTATAAATATGGATTTACTGAATGAAAAATTTTTGCACGTGGAATGGTTGAGAGCTACTTCTTGGTTTTCTTACAGAAAAGTTATATGAATTGATAGTTGCATTTATATAATATGTAATGTATAATGGGAGTGCCAGTTTATTTATGATTCTAACAAATTTGAGTATTACCAAACTTTTTTGTTATTTTTAAAGCTACATACTTTTTTGTTATTTTTAAAGCTACATACATTTTTAAAGCTACATACATACTTTATAGTTATTTTAATATTCAATAATAAACATCCAAAAATATTCCTTTCTCAAAAATGATGATTAAAATAATGTAGTCAATGTTGACGGCAAGACAGTCAAAAAGCACAGAATTTAGAAGGTGGAAAGTAAAATTCCTCTTGTTCTCATCCTCTCATCTAGAAGTAATGACCCCCAGAAATTTGTGCGGTTTTCCAGAAATTTTGTATGTTATCATTGTATTGTTTACATTTCTGTAATTTTTGATGAGTTTAAATATCTTGTCTTATGCTTTGTCGTTGTGTTTTGGGTGTAGATGTGAAACTACCATTCATATCAGGGTAGTCAAATGAGCCAGCATTTTCATTTATGCATTGGGTTTTTGGTTATACTTAGAAAGTTCTTCTTGTCCCAATATTACATCTTTTTAGAATATTTCTAGTTTAACTGTTGATGCTTACTTCTTTAATCTATCTACACTTGTGTTGTGAGTCAGGATAGATGATCCCATTAGTGCTCTTTCAAAATAGAGGAAGTTCAAGCCAGAGAAATTAAGTAAATTTCCCAAGTTTACACATCTCGTTGGTGGTCAGGCCAAACCACTTCTGACTCAAAGTTCAGTGTACTTTCCAGCACCTCCTGAGAGTAAAAACACGGAGAATGGTGAGATGTTTAGTGCAAGGGGATAAGAAGTCCAGAGAAAATTGACATGTTTTTCTTCCCCTTATTCCAATGATAAGAAGACACAGAAATTGGATGGACAGAAATAATAAAATCTGTGACCTTCTTTTCTTTTCTTTTTTTTCAGTTTCCTATTTGATATTATTCTTTTTCTGGACTTTTATATCTGTCAAAGTATAGTTTTCAAAAGTTGAAAAATGACTCATGCAAATATGGAATGCATGTCCAAAATAAATTTAGTTTATTAATGAGGAACTCAGCAGGATGGCCAAGTTCCTTCAAAAATATTTGATAGACTGAAGTGTTTAGAGTTTTTTTTTTTTTTTAATTTTACTTTACAATACTCTATTGGCTTTGCCATACATCAACATGAATCCACCACAGGTGTACACAAGCTCCCAATCCTGAATCCCCCTCCCACCTCCCACCCCACAACGTCTCTCTGGATCATCCCCGTACATGCTAAAAAATTAATTGTTAAGTTAAAAGACATGGTAATGGGTTAATATCTTCTGTGGCACAACCATCACAAACTTTAGGGTTATATTTTCTACTCAACAGAAATCACCTGCAGCTCTTTTGACCAAAAATTTGCAAGTTAACATGTAGTTTCAGAGATTCAGTCCTATCAGTAATAAGCAACATGTCAAAAAAGGGGCATAGTTCTTAAGGAAGGTAATTAAGTAATCCTAAAGAGAAATTGCTAATTAGACAGGGCTCCAGGTGATACTGACTAAAACTCAGCCCACCTTTTGTTCTGCTTTGGATAGTTCTTCTTAATACGTTTATAATCTAAAAAAGAACAGATTTTATAGACATCATGTATTTTATAGAAACATGAAGTGAAGTGAAGTGAAGTGGCTCAGTCGTGTCCGATTCTTTGTGACCGCATAGACTGGGGCCTACCAGGCTCCTCTGTCCATGGGACTTTCTAGGCAATAGTACTGGAGTGGATTGACATTTCCTTCTCTGGGGATCTTCCCAACCCAGGGCTCGAACCTGGGTCTCCTGCATTGTAGACCGATGCTTTACCGTCTGAGCCACCAGGGAAGTCCCTTATAGAAACATAAACTGTATTATACTGGTTCACGAAATCAGCTTCTGGTTAAGAAAATAGTACAGAAAGCTAAAAAAAAAAAAAAATTTAAAAGTTTAAGTGAAATTAAACCAGTCAAATGTCAATAAGGAAAAGTTGGATGATATGCTAGTATTATAAAAATTAGAATGTGATCTATTGGACTGAGTAGAATTTGAAGGAGATTTTTGGGGAAATAAAAGACTGAAAAAATGGAAAGAGGCTGGTGTGACATAGCTGCCAAGTAAAGAGGAGACAAAAATATTAGATGACTTTGAAGAGATGGGTAGGCAGCATGAGCAGCCTCTGAGGATACACCAAAGTAGAGGATTTTGTTCTAAAGAGAGGAGTTACATGGTTTGATTTTTTTTTTTTTTTAATTTAAGGGTCACTCTGACTGCCATGCAGGGTGTGTATTATAGTTGGGCAAGAGGGGAAATAAAGACAGATTACAAAGCAACAGTGCAGGAAGAAGTGGTGGTAGATTGCACTAGGGTAGAAAAGGGAAATGTGGACAGCCAAGAGACAGATTTCAGAGACAGGGATGAATTCGTTCACAGGAGTCATTAGAGAATAATAAAGATTACTGCAAGATTCAATTACAAAATATGTAGTTAAGGTTAACACAGGTCTGGTACAAAGTGAACACTGACTAAATAATAGTTACTACTGTAAAATAACTATATATTAAAAGGGGTTATTATAGGAACTAAAAAAATTCCACTCTTTATGAAATATAGAAGGGTGATATCAACAAATTTTGCTAATACTTTAAAAATCTAAATTGAAACCCCAAGTGAAAAACTGTAAAAGGTAGTTTTTTTTTGTTCTTTTTTCACCTAGAAGTATGAAATCTAGGTGAAATAAGCTTCTAGACCAATAAGCATAGAGGAAATGAAAAATATAATTTAAAACTTATCACCTAAAATCCGTCCTTTCTTAAGAATGATGATGATATATTATCTGTTCTAGAGAATAGATGAAGATGCTGCTGCTACTGCTAAGTTGCTTCAGTCATGTCTGACTCTGTGCAACCCCATAGATGGCAGCCCACCAGACTCCCCCGTCCCTGGGATTCTCCAGGTAAGAACACTGGAGTGGGCTGCCATTTCCTTCTCCAATGCATGAAAGTGAAAAGGGAAAGTGAAGTCATTCAGTTGTGTCCGACTCTTTGAGACCCCACGGACTGCAGCCTATCAGGCTCCTCTGTCCATGGGATCTTCCAGGCAGGAGTACTGGGGTGGGGTGCCATTGTCTTCTCCAAGATGAAGATGAGAAAGCACTTAATGCAATTTGTGAAGATAACAGACTCTCAGGACTAACCCCTGAAACTGTAACACTACTGTGATGTATGAATACAAAAAGGTAATTCTTAAATAAAATATTATCAAGCTGAATTCATTAGTATAAAAGACCAACCCATGTTTGGCATTACTGTGAGTATATTTTGACATTGGAAAGTTGTTGTTGTCTTTTAGTTGCTAAGACATATCCAAGTCTTTTGCGACCCCATGAACTGGAGCCCGCCAAGTTCCTTTGTCTGTGAGATTTCCCAGGCAAAAAGTCTAGAGTGAGTTATCATTTCCTCTTCCATGGGATTTTCCCCACCCAGGGATTGAACCCACATCTCCTGCATTGCAGGTGGATTCTTTATCACTGAGCTGCCAGGGTGGCCTCAGAAAGTTGTTACGAGACATAAAATCAGAAAACCCAAAAAAAGTATAGAAAAGGTTTAGAAAGAATATTTTGATAAGTTGTTTGAGAGCATGTCAAAGTAACAATGTGCTGTGCTTAGTTGCTCAGTCATGTCCAACTCTTTGCGACCCATGGACTGTAGCCCACCAGGCTCCTCTGTCCATGGGGATTCTCCAGGCAAGAATACTGAAATGGGTTGCCATTCCCTTCTCCAGAGGATCTTCCCAATCCAGGGATCAAATCTAGGTCTTGCACACTGCAGGTGGATTCTTTACCATCTGAGCTACCAGGGATGCCCCCAGAGTAACAGTAAATGGATGTTAAAGTGCCCTGCAAGGCGGAACTTGGCAATGATAAATTTTCTTTTTTTTTTAACTGTTTCTTTTTGTTTGTTTATTTGTTTTCTGGAGGATGTAAACAGATTTGGGACTGAGGTTCTGTGGCTTTGGACAGCAGCCGCTACAGAGAGGGGTTTACCATCTCTGCCCACCTGTCTCCATTTAGAATAAGAGCTCAGGCATTTCTATAATGAAGATTAGACAAGCATTAAAAATTTTCATTGGTGACAAATTGATTCATCCACCTAGGGGAACTACATCTTTTGTTATGGTCTCATACTTTATCAAAATTGTTTTCTAGGCTGGGAGCAGAGAGTTCACGTTAATTCACATCTGTAAACTACGTGTTCTGAAACATTAAAAGTAGTGCAAAAATATGCAGTGGGCCAAAACAATAAAAAAAATCTCAGCAAAAAAAAAAATTGAAGAAATATTGAATTAGCTCCGGGAGGTACATTAATCTGACACTAGAGGAAGTGAATGCCCAGAGGTTAGAATGAAGAATGGGGAAGCATCCTAAGCGAATGTCCTCAAAATTAGCTCGTGATTACAAGTTAATTTTAGGAACAAGATAAACAATTTTTGTGGGAATGACTTGGTTTGAATTAAACCATCAGAAGTTTCATATATTGGCTGTATTTATAGAGGGAAAATTAAAATTAACCAAAATGTCTAATGCCATTAAATTGCAATGTTTTATCATGCAAATAGGATTTAATGAAACCATTAAAATTATATTGTTAAGACTGATTAATTTCAGGTGGTTTTATTTTATAGCATTGAGTTAAAAACACAGAATGTGGGTTTGGATAGGCAATAGAATTACAACTTTGCAGCTTTACAAACATATAGACACACACATATATATACAGGCAAATACATAGCCAAACATACACACCCTTAGATAAATTATCCCCAGATACTTAAGGTATATTGATTTTTTGGTAGAGTTATGAATAATCAATTTCTTACTTTTAAGAATCTTCAAATATGAACTTGATATGAATTTATTACGTTGGTAACAAAATAGTTACATTTAGATTTTTTTTTCATAAAAAATCTTGTCACTAATGATGTGCCACTGAATTTTAGTAGTCTCCTAATTTCTAAAGATCAGTAATAAGCTAAATATTCAATAAAAGGAGTTGAAATGAGATTTCAAGCAGAGGATGGTCAATTTATAGTACATATTAACATGAAGCAGTTGGGAGATAATTATGGTAATTATATGCTTCAAAATCAAATTTGATAAATATTGACGCAATTGTGGTATGAAATATNAATAAGCTAAATATTCAATAAAAGGAGTTGAAATGAGATTTCAAGCAGAGGATGGTCAATTTATAGTACATATTAACATGAAGCAGTTGGGAGATAATTATGGTAATTATATGCTTCAAAATCAAATTTGATAAATATTGACGCAATTGTGGTATGAAATATGATAAAATATTCCTTCTCAAATTGGTCATGATTTAGAAAATCTATATTATATAGTAGTAATTTATCCTGTTGTCAATGGGACCTGGAGCTGGGACTGGCTTAGTCTTTAGTTTCAGACTGAAATTACAGAGTGTCAGCATTATGAGGGGTTTTCTTAATTTGATCCTCCTCATATGCCCATGACATGTTATCCTCACACAAGTAAAGTAGGTAAAAAGAGAGCAAATATGACTTGCTAGTTTTAAAACTAGTAAGAGATTTATCTAGACTTCAAATTCAAATCAAAGTGACTATTATAGTAATGTCGGTGCTGTTAATCAGAATTTGTAATGTTAACCATCTACTGTTTCTCAACTAAAGGAATGTATAAAATTGCCCTTAAGGAATAATTTTCATGAATCCCAGAGAATAATTTCCCAAAGATTCAAAGACATGAGTTGGAAAAAAGAAGGAAACTAAAATCTTTTTTATGGAAAATGTTTTTTCATTATAAATTATCTCTGTGATATAAAACATTTCTTTCTATATCTAGTCAGAGATTAGAAACACAATACTAAACATCTCAGCATTTATGCATCCATAGGAGCACATCTTTACTCCTCTTCCATCTCCCCACTCCACAACCCACAGTTTCAGAAACATGATTCTAGATTATCCTTTTAGATTTATACAGGTCAATATTGGAAAAACAAAAAAAAACTCAATTAAAAAATGAGTGGAAGACCTAAACAGACATTTCTCCAAAGAAGACATACAGTTGGCCAAAAAAAAAAAAAAACCATGAAAAGATGTACATTGCTCATTATGAGAAATGTGAACGACAACTACAGTGATGTATCACCTCACACTGGTCAGAATGGCCATCATCAAAAAAGCTGCAAACAATAAATGCTGGAAAGCATGTGGAGAAAAGGGAATCCTCTCGCACTGTTGGTGGGAATGTAAATTGATACCGCCAATATGCAGAACAGTATGGAGGTTCCTTAACAAACTAGGAATAAAACAACTGTATGATCCAGCCATCCCATTACTCAACATATACCCTGAGGAAATCATAATTCAAAAAGACATATGTTCCCCAGTGTTCATTGCAGCACTATTTATAATAGCCAGGACATGGAACCAGCCTAGGTGTCCATTGACAGATGAATGGATAAAGAAGTTGTGGTACATATATACAATAGAATATTAGTTAGCCATAAAAAGAAACAAATATGAGTCAGTTGAACAGACATGCAAGATATAGAATCTATTACACAAAGTGAAGTAAGTCAAGAAAAAAAATATAGTATATTAATACATATGTATGGAACCTAGAAAAATGGTACTGATGAACCTATTTGAAGGGAAGGAACAGAGATACAGATGCAGAGAATGGACTTATTGACATAGCAGGGGAAAGAGAGGATGGGACAAATTGAGAAAGTAAGACTGACATATATATATTACTATGCATAAAATTGATAGCTAGTAAAATTGATAGCTAGTAAAATTGATAGCTACTAAAATCGATAGCTAGTGGAGACTGCTGTATAGCACAGGGCACCCGGCTTAGTGTTCTATGATGACCTACAGGGGTGAGATTGGGGCATGTGAGGGAAGCTCTAAAGGAATGGGGTATACACACATACATATATATGTGCATATATATGGATAATTTGCATTTTTGTACTGCAGAAACTAACACAACATTGCAATGCAATTATATTCCAATACAGACTTCCATAGTGGTTCAGACGGTAAAGCATCTGTCTAAAATGCTGGAGACCAGGGTTCAATCCCTGGGTTGGGAAGATCCCCTAGAGAAGGAAATGGCAATCCACTCCAATACTATTGCCTGGAAAAATCCCATGGGCAAAGGAGCCTGGTAGGCTACAGTCCGCGGGGTTGCAAAGAGTCGGACACGACTGAGTGACTTCACTTTCACTTTCACAATATTTATACAGGACAGTTCAGTTCAGTTCAGTTGTGTCTAACTCTTTGGGACCCCATGAACTGCAGCACGCCAGGCCTCCCTGTCCATCACCAACACCCAGAGTTTACCCAAACTCAATGTCCATCAAATAGGTGATGCCATCCAACAATCTCATCCTCTGTCATCCTCTTCTCCTCCTGCCTTCAATCTTTCCCAACATCAGGGTCTTTTCAAATGAGTCAGCTCTTCGCATCAGGTGGCCAAAGTATTGGGGTTTAGGCTTCAACATCAGTCCTTCCAATGATCAACCAGGACTGATTTCTTTTAGGATGGACTGGTTGGATCTCCTTGCAGTCCNTGATCTTCGTTTTCTGAATGTTGAGCTTTAAACCAACTTTTTCACTCTCTTCTTTCATTTTCATCAAGAAGCTCTTTAGTTCTTCACTTTCTGCCATAAAGGTGGTGTTATCTGCATATCTGAGGTTATTGATATTTCTCTCGTCAATCTTGATTCCAGTTTGTGCTCCCTCCAGCCTAACGTTTCTCATGATATACTCTGCATATAAGTTAAATATGTAAGGTGACAGTATACAGCCTTGTTCCATGTCCAGTCCTAACTGTTGCTTCCTGACCTGCATACAGATTTCTCAAGAGGCAGGTCAGGTGGTCTGGTAATACAAAGCATTTAGAAAGATTCATGGAGCTTATTATACAGAGTGAAATAAGCCAGAAAAAAATCCACCAATACAGTATACTAATGCATATATATGGAATTTAGAAAAATGGTAATGATAACGCTGTATGCGAGACAGCAAAAGAGGCACAGATGTATAGAACAGTCTTTTGGATTCTGTGGGAGAAGCGAGGGTGGGATGATTGGAAGAATGGAATTGAAACATGTATATTATCATATGTTAAACGAATTACCAGTCCAGGTTCGATTCATGAGACAGGGTGTTCAGGGCTGGTGCATTGGGATGACCCAGAGGGATGGGATGGGGAGGGAGTTGGGACGAGGGTTCAGGATGGGAAACACATGTACACCCGTGGTAGATTCATGCCAATGTTTGGCAAAACCAATGCAATATTGCAAAGTAATTAGCCTCCCATTAAAATAATAAATTTATATTTTAAAAATTCTCAAAGAATTTCCCTAATTCTTTCTTAGGAATCTGTGTTATATTTTATGAGATAGAGGTTTTAAAATGTCTATGTGTTTCAAGAAAAGTACAGATGAAAGTTACCAAAGAATATCTCTTGTCAAAATGAGATTTAAAAAATATTAATTTGAATTAATCAAGTATGATTTCCTGACTCTGGAGTTTGTTTCTCCTTTCAAAAGAATTCCTTGCATTTTGTATATTTTCTAATATAAAGAATACATGGGAAATGTGGAGAATATTTCATATACTTGAACTTGCATGTATGTATGTAATTAACATGGTTAGTTATAAACAACATGCAAAGAATGCCATCAGATGATATGTAACAATACAACAATAACCACAGTTATTTAGAGCTTATCCTAACAAAACGTTTTGGGCTGCAGAATACTATTTTTGACATTATTTAAAATAGCCAATGCATGGTGATGATAAAAAGTAGGCTGATTTTGGTTGCCATTATTGTTTTTTAATTCTCTTTAGGCAATTTCTTTGCTTACTGCTTGCCTTCTGGGTGGACCAGTTTCCATCACTTCACCATTGTACATCCCTGATGATGTAATAATGAAAAAAAAGTTTGATCTTATTTGCTAGGGATGCAGATTCCTTGGAAGGCAGACAGGGAATGCATGCATTCAGTTTCGAACCATTGTGGAGAAACTTGAGTGTCCTACATCTCACAAGTGTGCTACTTTAAAACCCCAAACCATTTCAGGAACCTTAATAAATGTACAGTTTAAGAGAATAAATGAATACTTTTTTCCTGATTATCATACAGGTGACACAAACATTCATGTTAGTTTATTTAACTGTAATGTTGAAGTAGATACTAAGAGCTCTGCTAACAAACAATGCCAATTTTCCCTCTTAGGTATTGAAGAGGCAATCTGCATAGACACAGTGGGAATATTCATCATGTGGGTGTTACAGCCTGTAGAGGAGGATCAAAATATTCAGTGCATGACAGTTCTGCAGAATGAGACACCACAGCCTGGAAAATTGTACCATGCCTAACACCAGGATATAACAAGATCTATTTCTAATCAGTTAACATTTTATCCAAATTACCCTTAATCATGATGATTTTCTATCCTTTCAGGACCACTTTTATTTTACTGTGACAATGAATTATTCTAAGGCTTTAAAATGTTACTAGTTATCTGAACTAATGATTAAGCTGGTATTTACTCTTTTATCTAACTTAATGTTATATTTACTAAAGAACTATTTACTGTTGCTTAGCAGAATGGTGCAGAAATGCAAAACAAAACAAAAACTCCACTATTCCAACATTGTTTATTTTAGTTTGTGCATGATAGTAAATTGCAACTGATAAAGGCCATACCAGCAAAATTTCATGATCTCATTGTAAATAATAACTTTCCTTAGAAATAGCTGGAATTTTAAATATAAAATTCAAGAAAACAAGACATAATTCCCTCTCATTATTGTGGATATCAATCTCCACAGATATTTATCACTATTCTGTAAAATCCATGAGAGAAGGGGCTTCCCATATCTTGACAAGCACTGTACTTCGTAAGATTAATCAATATTTGTGGAATAAACCTAATAATTCAGTCTGATTTGTGTTGTCAGCCATCTAGGCAACAATAATAAACCAGGGCTACCAAAATTATTTTGGAGAAGCTAACACTGTAAATAATATTGATAGATAATAATTAAGCTCTTGCCATGTACCAGACACTACATGTTTTACATTGTTGACTCATTTGATCTTTATCGCAGACTTAGGAACTATGTTCTAATATTGATCTCATTTTGCATAAGAGAAAACAGACATGAAGAGATGGAGTAAGTTGACTATAAGTACATTTTTTTCTTTTTTTTTGCTCTGAGTCCATTTGCTGATCCAGAATAGAGTTCAGAGGCTGAACCACACTTGTCATAGTCTCACTTTGGTAGAGGAAAAGCAAATTTAGGTTCAGATTCTTCCCATAGAGAAACCCTGGTAAACTTTCCACGGTGTTTACAGGAAAACTTGACNTTTGCTGATCCAGAATAGAGTTCAGAGGCTGAACCACACTTGTCATAGTCTCACTTTGGTAGAGGAAAAGCAAATTTAGGTTCAGATTCTTCCCATAGAGAAACCCTGGTAAACTTTCCACGGTGTTTACAGGAAAACTTGAGAGCTTCACTATAGGAGAATGGGAAAACTAGAAATATATCCTCCTTTGCCACATAACCCACCCGATTTAAATAATCTGAGTGGCCTGGTAAATCTCAAAACTGACATTAGACTATGATGATGCCAGATTTAGAAACTCTTCAGGCATCTGGCAGAAATAGACACAAATCCTCTAGGAGATAACACTATTTCAGGCCTCAATTTTTTTTTTATTTTTCTTTTTTTTAATAATTAATTTTTAATACAAAGTCTAGAACACAATAAAAAATTATCTAGACATATGATGACATATGATGATGTGAAGAAGAGTAAAGTAAATATTAGGTAGGAGAAATAGATCACAGCCCCTCCAAATAATAGAATCATCATATGCAGACAAAGATACTCATGAGTATAAAAATGTTAAACTTTCCTTTTCAGCAAAGAAACAGAAAGTATAAGATATTTTTGAAGTGGAAAATATGTTATTTAGGAATGATTCCAAATAATGTGCAATAAAAGAACTGGAAAATATGCACTAGTTGTTATGAAACGTTAGTAGCTATAAAAGGGTCACTTTCTATGGGCAAAAAGTTATAATTTAGCAAGAATACATGAGTGCCAAGTATATAAATTACACAATTAATATGGTGGTATCAAGATATATGACAAAAATTGTCACATTTATAAAAGAAAATTAAAAAACAAAATATTTGTATAACATTTGATACAACAAACAGATACACATTTTGTTATATCACTGTAGATAGAAACTGTAAGTGCTGCGTTTTTTTCAGTCAGACATAAAATGTTAAAAATACTGATTTCAAAAGTCTTTATAGCCATGTGTGGCTTATGGTCACCATATTAGACATTGTTGATTCTGCACAATTCACATGTGACTCTTCATACTTCGTTTTAATTTTCTGTGTTAACTGTGTTTCTTAACTCTTTTATTGTAATTTTTGAATGGCATTGGGAAATATATATCCTTATTAACTAAAGATAGTAAAGATCATAATTATATTTGGAGTGTTTTAAAAGTAGGATTTCATTCTCCAGTGCTTTTTATACCTGTCTACCTCAGGTGCATAATTTTTATACAGATATACCTTGTTTTATTGTGGTTTGCTTTATTGCATTTCAACGGTATTATTTTCTTTTTTTACAAGTTGAAGTTTGTGACAACCCTGAACTGTCAGATGATCAGTTAAGTCACTCAGTCAGTTCCAACTCTTTGAGACTCCATGGACTACAGCATGCCAGTATTCCCTGTCTATCATCAATACCCAGAGACTTCCTCAGTGATCAATGCAAAGAAATAGAGGGAAAAAATAGAATGGGAAAGACTAGAGTTCTCTTCAGGAAAATTAGAGATACCAAGGGAATATTTCATGCAAAGATGGGCACCTTATCTGCCTCCTGAGAAATCTGTAGGTCGGTCAAGAAGCAACAGTTAGAACCAGACATGGAACAATGGACTGGTTCCAAATCAGGAAAGGCGTATGTCAAGGTTGTATATTGTCAGCCTGCTTATTTAACTTTTATGCAGAGTATATCACGTGAAATGCCAGGCTGGACGAAGCACAAGCTAGATTCAAGGTTGCTGGAGGAAATATCAATAGCCTCAAATATGCAGATGATATCTTATCTGCCCTTATGGAAGAAAGCAAAGAGGAACTAACGAGCCTCTTGATGAAAGTGAAAGAGGAGAGTGAAAAGGCTGGCTTAAAACTCAACATTCAAAAAATGAAGATCNGGGGGGGCTTTTCAAAGGGCTGCTCTTCCCCTGGACTTGGCAATGGCTTCACAACTAAGAGGCCCAAGGGACCCACACAGATGCTGCCTTGCTTGGGATGGGAGCTGGAGAAGGCATGGACTAGGTGCCCCGTGGAAGAGGCCCAGCAGGCAGACGGGGCAGAAGAGGTGCAGGAGGAAACGAGAAAGGCCCAGAGGGAGGAGCGCGGCACGGGGGCGGCGGCGGCCGCGTTACCTAGTCGGTCCTGGGGTCGTCCACAGGGAAGGGCAGGGGGCTGGCATGAGGGGGGCCGCATCTGTGGAGGAGAGAGCTGCAGGCTGAGTTGGGGGGGCGGGGGTGGCCTGCTCATGGGCCACAGGCTCCTACAACCCTGTCTCTCCCAGAGAACCGGCCGAGAAGGCCTGACTGTCCTTCAGAGATGGGGTGGGGGCTGGCTCTGGACTTCAAAGCAACTCCAGGAGCTAGCGGCTGGGGGAGGAGAGGATCCTTGGATCCTACAGGAAGAACCAGGGCCCTGAGAGGCCTCAGGAGGCCTGGGGCCGCACAGCTCCGGACAAAGCTGGGTTATGTCCCAGTCTTGTTCCGCTCTCCGTGCTCCCAGAGGACCCGGGCAGAACATTCTAGAGATGTACGTTCTCCATCCTCCCACCCTCAAGCCTATCCAGGCAGGCCAGGAAGCACCAGGGCGCCACCGCCTGACCCCCGGTCCTCACCCCGGGCTCCCACCCACTCAGTTAACACATGGGGAGAGAGAACGACTAAGCCAGAAGCAGGGCCAAACCTGCAGCTCCAGATGGCTGCCACGCCCAGTCATTAAACATCCCTCGGGGAGGGGGCGCATCTACCCCACAAGGCAGGTCCGAACTCACTCTCTGGTAGGGGGACACTGAGGCTCAGTGAAGTCAAGTGACTCCCCAGAGGTGCCCAGCCCAGGGGCTGTGGCTGAGCAGAGGGCTGGAGCCCTCGCCCTCCACAGGCTCAGGCCCACAGTGGCCCGGCAGCAGGAGGAGCTGAGCCACTCATCCCGTTTTCCATCCAACCCAAGTGATGCCTCAAGAAATGCACACCAGGGAGGTCTCTTGGCTTTTATTTGCCCATGAGAAGACACAAAAGGTCAACGTCCAAGTCACACGCGCCTTCCCCTGTGTCGTGCAGACCCCTGTCCTTGGCAGTGTCAAAGTTTCCACCTGGCCGGCTGGTTAGACTTCAGAATACAGTGGTTCTGTGCAGCATCCCAGGCTCCAGGTATCCGGGGACTCCGGGGCCCTGACGCTGAACGATATGGCATGGCCCCTCCAAGGAGGGAAGTTCTCAGTCAAGGACAGGATCCTTCCCATGAAGAGTTTGCAGCCCTCGGTGCCCAGCATGGTGTCCAGTCTGCTGGTAGGTGCTGGTGAAGGCTTATTGCAGGCAGGGCAGGAGGGGCGATGTGGGAGGAGCTTGGCATTGAGATGAAAACATGGAAGGTCCCCAGGGCGTGTCCACAGATCCTTCCACCAGGGGCAGCTGGAGGTGGTCAAGTTCACCATAGTGAGGACGCGATCACAGGTGCCCAGTTATCCAGTCTGATGGCCCTCAAGTCGGAGATCGGTGCGGGAGGTTGGCATCTCTGCTCAGCTTTTGGTTCCAGGGCCTGCCTCGACAGGGAACTCAAGGAAGGGGTCAGGGTGCCAGCAAAGGGTGGAGAGAGTGCTCCCAGCCTGGCTTGAGGCGAGATCTTATAGGCTGGATGGTCCCATGAGAGGCTCTATGAGGAGCCATCTGGAGCTGCAGGTGCCCTGGACTTTCTGCAATGACAGATGTGTTCACATCCACCTTGACAGGTGTGGCAGCCACTAGCTGGCCACCTGTGGCTCCTGAATATAGCAAACGCAACTGAGGAAGTATGTTTTCAGCTTTAATTAACTTTAATGAAAGATTAGCCACATGTAGCCAGTGGCTACCACATTGGCGGGCACAGGCCCAGGCTTTGCAAAATCCATTCTCGGAGCTGTACTAAGAGGAAGGGCCAAACTTGGCCCTGAACCAGACTCACGAATACCTCTGTACATGGATGAGAGGGTGTGCACAGTGCCCGAAGCAGCGCCCTGGGCTGAGAGCTGTGCTCCTAGCCAGAAGGTCTGCAGTGACGGCTGCCATTGCCCATCTCCCGCCCCTGGGGCCCTCCAGCCTGTGGGACATTTTCATCCTCTGCCCAGTCTCCGCCCTGCTCCTTAGGCCGCCGTCTGAGAGTCAGAGAGAGCGCCGATCAGAGACCAAGTGCCGATCCCAGGGTCCTGGAGAACAAGGCCTCCTCCTGAGCATCCGGCAGAAGGGTGCCCACCAAGAAAGAGGCAGTCAGGAGGACACGCGCTCCAGGTAGGGGCGTTTAATGAGTTCAGGTTCAATACAGAGGCTGCCGGCGGGGTCTGGCCAAGGCTGTTCCTGGGGTCCAGTGCCACCAGGCCCTCCAGGGCAAGGAACATCGTGTCTCTTTCAGGCTCTGTTCATCAGGCAGCTGACTCGTCCCCAAGAATCTCACAGCAGGGGCTCCTCCGCACGCCCTCTCCACTCTACCCCCACCACGTCAAGGGATGTCTCCTCGGGCCTGGCCCTGACGGGCTTGGGCACGCCTGGTGATGTCAGAACTGGGGCCCTGCAGTCCAGACCACAGGCCAGTAGTTTTGGGGGGGCAGCTCCTCCACCTCCTCCACGGGCCTATGTGGAGGGCCCTGGGTGCCCAGGGGCGCCGGGCACCTGGAAGGGACAGAGAGAGCACAGTGGAGGCTCAGCCTCTTGGGCTCCCCCACCCCGCCAAGTGGTAAGTCTCGGAGAAGTCAGATCCTGGAGGCGCTTACCAGTACACGGGTGGGTTCGCCGGCCCGGCACAGGGACAGGGGCGGGGGCTGGGCAGTGCAACAGCTTCGCTGTCGCGGGGCTGAGCCTGGCTCGAGGAAGCCCCCTTCTCCAGAAGAGACGTGAGACAAGACACAGGATGTCACAGATTCCGGAGTCCCAGGCCCAGCGGACGAACACTTCTCCCCACCCCACCCCCACGACTCTTAAGAGAGAGAGAGAGAAGAGAGGTGCCTAGCAAGACCCAGGGTGCCACAACCAGGGAGAAAGCCACAACGAAGGGGTCCAGGCTGGCCAACGGGGGCTCAGCGAAGGCCGCCAGCTGGCAGGTGCGGGGCACCAAGAACAAGATGCTGCAGGCCAGGATCAAGACAGCGTGGGGGCCCACCAGTGCCATCCGGACCCCGCTCACCCAGGTGTCCAGGATGGACGGGAGGCCTAGGCGGGCCCTCCTGGGTCCACTGGGAGGCGGCGCCCCACCTGGGCCCCGCTGACCGCGGCGGCGCAGGCTGTCCGCACAGATGAGGCTGGAGTGGGGGTCACGTGCGCCGTCCAGCTCGCAGCGCCTCGCTTCCGGGAGCCCCGCCCACCACAGGGTCACGTCGGCCTTCCCAGCCCAGTCCCCCAAGCCCGCCTCGGCCTTCAGGAGACTCACGAATTTGAGCATGTTCCAGTCGAAGACGTAGTCATAGGAAAAGCCCTGCCGGTGGAAGAGGTTCCGGAAGAGCTGGCGTAGGTAGGAGTAGTCGGGCTTGTCGTCAAACCGCAGCGAACGGCAGAAGTTGAGGTACGTGGAGAACTCAGCTGGTGCGGGGGCAGAAGGGGCTAGCGTGAGGCCTGCTGCGCTCCCGAGGCCCCCTGGACGGCACTGTCCTACCCAGCCCCCGCCCCTACGAATGCTCCGGACCTAAGAGGGATGACATCCTCCCTACTGCGATCTGTAAGCCCCAAAGACACTCAAGAACTTGATGGAAATTCTAAGCCACAGGAGGAAAACTTGGCTTTCCTCCCCTGAAAATCAGAGGCGAGAGAGGGCCCTTGTGAGACGACAGAGCACACACATACAGGTTCCTCTCCCGGGGCTCCTGCTGCTAAGTCGCTTCAGTCGTGTCCGACTCTATGTGATCCCATAGACGGCAGCCCACCAGGCTCCTCTGTCCATGGGATTTTCCAGGCAAGAGTACTGGAGTGGGGTGCCATCGCCTTCTCCGCCCAGGGCTCCTAAGGCCATCTAATTTCCTAAGTGGTGAGAGTGCAAGAAGCAACCTGTCCAGACCTCAATGGAGGAGACTCCAGGTGGCTCCCGGATGGCAACGGGTCAGCAGAAAGACCAAGCCATGATCAGAAGCTTGGAACGCCTGGGGCCCACCCCTACCCGCCTCCCTAGAGAAGGGAGCGGGGCTGGGAACGGAGTTAACGGTCGCCATGACAATAGGATGAAGCCTCCATAAATACTGCAACAGCATGGGATCTGGAGGGCTTCCTGGTTGGTGACCACATCCCACCTCCACGCAAGAAAGAAGCTCCTGCAATCGGGACCCTCCCAGACCTCACTCTATATGTCTCTCTTCAACTGGCTGCTCATCGGTATCCTTTATCACATCCTTTCATAAACTGGTTAAAATGTATTTCCCTGACTTTGGTGAGCCAAATTAATCGAATCCAAAGAGGGAAACCTCAGATTTATAGCCAACTGATCAGGAGCACAGGCAGCAACCTGGACTCGTGATTGGCCTCTGAAGTGTGGCAGGAACAGCCTCGTAGGAGTGAGCCCTTAACTGGAGGGTCTGACGCTTCCTCCAGGGAAGTAGTGTTGGAAGTGAGTTCAAATGTAGGACACCCAGCTGGTGTCAAGGAAGGTCCAGCGTTGGTCCCGACCCTCAGCCCTTGCCAGGAGAGGCAGGANGCCATGATCAGAAGCTTGGAACGCCTGGGGCCCACCCCTACCCGCCTCCCTAAAGAAGGGAGCGGGGCTGGGAACGGAGTTAACGGTCGCCATGACAATAGGATGAAGCCTCCATAAATACTGCAACAGCATGGGATCTGGAGGGCTTCCTGGTTGGTGACCACATCCCACCTCCACGCAAGAAAGAAGCTCCTGCAATCGGGACCCTCCCAGACCTCACTCTATATGTCTCTCTTCAACTGGCTGCTCATCGGTATCCTTTATCACATCCTTTCATAAACTGGTTAAAATGTATTTCCCTGACTTTGGTGAGCCAAATTAATCGAATCCAAAGAGGGAAACCTCAGATTTATAGCCAACTGATCAGGAGCACAGGCAGCAACCTGGACTCGTGATTGGCCTCTGAAGTGTGGCAGGAACAGCCTCGTAGGAGTGAGCCCTTAACTGGAGGGTCTGACGCTTCCTCCAGGGAGGTAGTGTTGGAAGTGAGTTCAAATGTAGGACACCCAGCTGGTGTCAAGGAAGGTCCAGCGTTGGTCCCGACCCTCAGCCCTTGCCAGGAGAGGCAGGAGTGTGGGCTGGGGACACCAGCTGAGCCTGAACGACAGCAGAGTGACGGATGTTGTGGTGCCGGGCAGTGGTGGCCCAGGACGGGCTCTGTGCGGCCTCGCTGGGCCCTCAGAAGCGGCTCTGGGGACCGCAGGCTAAGCACGTTGCCCCAGCGGGCTACTCACAGGGGTAGCCTTTGCAGAGGACCTCGATGGGCGTCGACATCTTCTTCTCGCTGATCCGCTCGTACTTCTGGCGCTTGGTGGCTGCTTTGAGGCCCTGCCAGGGCAGGGAGCCCAGGTTGAAGTACATGAGAACGTAGCCCAGACTCTCCAGGTCGTCTCGACGGCTTTGCTCTGCAGAGTCAAGGACAAGGTGAGGGGCAGGGTCCGCCTGGGCTCCTGGCTGATGGGGCCAGGACCCCTTTCTCCAGGACCTGCTCTTTGATTGGGGTGAACAACCCACCCTGTGCGCTCAGCACGAGCCCACCCCACCCCACCACATGCTGGCTTGCCGCACTATTACCCCTCCTACAGAGCAGGGGCCTGAGGCTGGGCTCTGCTCACTCAACCCGGGCCTAGTGTCTCCAGCTCGGGCTCTCATTCATTTAGCCACTATGCAGTAGGCACCCCGGGGCCTCCCCGCCCAGCCTACCCTGCGGATAAGGCACAAGCACTGGCATCAGACGGGGCTGGGCCAGACCTGACTCTAACGCTCGCTCAGCAGCACGCCCTTAAGTGCCCGTGCCATGCGGTGAGGCTGCAGTTCCCACCTGGAGAAATGGGCACACGTCCTCGCCCACCAAGGCTGCTGTGGGGACGACTAAGGCACGAGATAAAGAGTGCTTCTTGTGAAGGAGAAGACCTGCCTGTGTGACCAGCCAAGGAATAAACCCAGGCTGCAGAAGGAAGCCAAGGTCCTGGCGGGCAGCTCACAGGTACCCTCTGCCCCCAGGCCTCGCGCACTCACCGATGCCCAGGTGGGTGTTGATGGAAGCGTAGCGGGCAGTGCCAGTCAAGTTCTTGTTTTCCCGGTAGGGAATGTGCTGGTGGGTGCGGGCGTCCCGGTACTTCTTGGCCAGGCCGAAGTCAATGATGTACACCAAGTTGCCCTTCTTCCCCAGCCCCATGAGGAAGTTGTCAGGCTTGACGTCCCGGTGGATGAAGTTCTTGGAGTGGATATACTCAATGCGGCTGATCTGCGGGAGAGGAGAGCAGGTCACTCAGCAAGTGCTGAGGCAGGGGCNTGGCTTTCCTATGGGATTAAAAAAGATACATTTTCCTCACTGAAATGTTAGACCCTACAGATGTTTGAGAGTTTATACCAACAGTAGGGTAGAGTATGTTAAACCAAGTCAGCCCTTTCCCACAGAGCCAGAATGATTGCTTATTCATTAGTTTGACTGTGCTTTCTTTTCTTCTTTGTTATTGATAAAAAATCAGAACCATTTCTAACCATTTCTTGTATTTATTAGCTTTACCTAAAAATGCTATTAAAATCATTGGAACATAATGATATTTACTACCTGTGGTACATAATTATACTCACATGCTCTAAGTATTTATGATAAACAACCAAGCTTGCTGGAAGGGCATCTGTGGTTTGATTGACATAATGGAATAGCCACCCCATCACTTCCCTAAAAGCAAACAAAGCCCTTAGCAAAGCCAGGCTGATATTTCTCAATCTGTGACCTGTTGTGACACCACTGCTATTTGGTGATGGATGAGGGATTCTCTTCTGATCAGGTGAGTTAACCTGAGACAGATTCTGGTGTCAACACTCCTCCCCTACCTCTTCCCAGAAAGGGAGGTGTTTAGGAGAGAAAACTAAAACTGAAACAAAGACGTGCAATCTTTAGAACTCTGGCAAATGACTGTGAGAACAGATCCAGTTTGCCAGGAAATGTCTATCTGAGCTCCAGAATGGAAATTTCTTCTAAGGAGTATGTATCAACCAGACCACAGGGCAGACGGGGTCTTGTGTTGTCTCAGAAAGTCACACACACTTGATGTTGTTATTGTTTCCCATCTGGAAATAATAATCCTGTAATAATCCTTTCTTATTTGTAAGAAAGGAAACAGCAAAGAAGGGAACACAATCATGGTGGCCCCAACCAATGTTCACACATCAAATGTTATTGAAAAACCTGAAAATCTTTTCGGCCAACCCCAAAATTTTAATATTATTTTTCTCAGTTAAGTGTATATATTTAATCCCAATAAGAGAGTGTTGGCCTGATTGGCTCTTTCTTGTGATCTAGAGATGATCTGAATGTGCCTGAATCAAGTTATATACACAGAATGAAATTTTGAATAAGCTCTGGACTGAGGGTCAGGTAAATTGGCTTCTAGCAGTCCATTGGATTTATGAAAGTGCTTCCATGCTCCATAGCAGTCCAGTGGGAGTGGGGCTAGATCTCTTCCAGTGCCTGTGAAAACTGAGGGTCAGGCAATGCTGATGATTCATTCTAGGTCACAAGAGTTAGTAAGTAAAACTTTGGATGACTCAAGTATTCTGGTTTGTTCAGGACTGTCCTGGCTTAGCATAGAAAATCCTGCATCTTGGAATCCCCTTTGGCCTCTAGCAAATGGACATTCTTGGTCACCCTAGTGGCAGGGTCAGAGAACACAGTCCAGTGTTTTGGGCCACAACTGTCATCTGTTATAACACCCTGGAGTCATTATTGTTAATGCTCAAGTTTCTTGCAGATCTGTGACTTGGTTTCAAAACAAACAGCTCTACAGAGTAGCACTGGGGATCAGCAAATAGATCCTATCTTCATCTGTATTCCTCTATCATACTCAGAAGTAGGAATTCCATAAAAGTTCATTAAATTCTAGGTCAATCATTAATCATGATTAAATCACCAATTATGTCCAAAGAAGGAAAAATTGCATCTAATAAATGATTGCAGTGATTGTAACATTGGATCTCTATATTTTTAGCTGAGTAGTCTTGGCCCTTATTTATAACATAGTAGAAAAGAAAGAAATCAAGAGTCCTGAGTACTTCTGCTTTTTCCAGTAATATGACTTTGGGCAAGCCACTTCTGGTCTTCAGTTTCTAAGAACTCTTGCAGTTTCAACATTTTCGATCTCAACCACATTCAAAGATTTAAACAGTGTTGAAAAGGAACTTCATTAAGAACAATTAAGAAATAGTTGCAGTTTGTTCTCAAAGGTTTTTCCTCTTCACAGCCATATCTGTGAATATCTAATCCCTCCTACTATCCTCAAGCACATCTGAGGTCCATTGTGTTCTCTTTTCTCCACCACTAGCCAGGCAATATCAGAGAAGGCAATGGCATCCCACTCCAGTACTCTTGCCTGGAAAATTCCGTGGTTGGAGGAGGCTGGTAGGCTGTAGTCCACGGGGTCACTAAGAGTCGGATACGACTGAGAGATATCACTTTCCCTTTTCACTNGCCAGGCAATATCAGAGAAGGCAATGGCATCCCACTCCAGTACTCTTGCCTGGAAAATTCCGTGGTTGGAGGAGGCTGGTAGGCTGTAGTCCACGGGGTCACTAAGAGTCGGATACGACTGAGAGATATCACTTTCCCTTTTCACTTTCATTCATCGGAGAAGGAAATGGCAACCCACTCCAGTGTTCTTGCCTGGAGAATCCCAGTGACGGGGGAGCCTGGTGGGCTGCTGTCTATGGGGTTGCACAGAGTCAGACACGACTGAAGTGACTTAGCAGAAGCAGCAAGGCAAAATAAACCAAATTTCTTGCCTTAGTGCTTAGTCACTCGGTCATGTCTGACTCTGTATGACCCCAAGAACTGGGGTAATGCACCAGGCTCCTCTGTCCATGGGACTTTCCAGGCAAGGATCCTGGGGGGATAGCCATTTCCTTTTCCAGGGGATCTTCCAGACCCAGGGATCATATAATTGATCTTTATCTAATTCTCTTTCTTTTTGATAACTCCATATTTGCTCACAAATCACTGGAATGACTGGAAATCCATTTAAAAAAACAAACAAAAAACCTGACTGGTAATCACCCTGTATCTTATTTGTATTGTTGGTAAAGAATCTGCCTGCAATGCAGGAGACCCTGGTTCAATCCCTGAGTCAGGAAGACCCACTGGAGAAGGGATAGGCTCCCCACTCCACTATTGTTGGGCTTCCCTGGTAGCTCAGCTGGTAAAGAATACACCTGCAGTGCAGGAGACCTGGGTTGGGAAGATCTCTTAGAGAAGGGAGAGGCTACCAACTCCAGTATTCTGGCCTAGAGAATTCCATGGACTGTGTAGTCCATGGGGTCACAGAGTTGGACTTGACTAAGCAACTTGCACTTATTTGTATTATCCATCCCACATCACAGACTTGGCATTTATGTTGCATCTTTCTTAATGACTACATCATCAAACAAACAAACACAAAAATCAGCATCTCAAGAAAATTACACTGATTTGCTCTAAGACCCTAGCCTTACCAGAGGATTTGGGAGAAGAAAGCCATAATCTTCAGAAATGTGAAATCTTCCTAAAGTCAAGAATGGTGCTGTCTTCAAATTCTGACTTTGAGGCTCCATAATGTTGTTTGAAGTATCTGTGCTGAGAGAGAGACAACTGCTCCAAATATATCAAAGACACAGGGAGCTTCAGAATAGCATCTCTTCTTTGCAGTTAGCTGTCCAGTTTTCTCAGGAATAGGGGAGAACTTTGCTCTGAGGTTAAATTCCACACTACCAGGGACTTTCTCTGACACAAAGCTGAGTAAACAGCTAAAGACTGCTGGTTAAAACAAACAGGCAATCAAAACCACTTCACAAAAAAAAAAAAAAAATCTTTTCATACATATGAATACAAAAAGATTGATTTTAAACCCAGAGACAAATCTGCTTTTCTTTAGAAAAAGGGAAATAAACAAGAGTTTTTTTTTGATTCCAAACACTCTGACAGAACTTGGTCCATGATGAACTTTAACAACTGAGTCTTGGGTGTAAACTATTAAAACCAGAAGTTAGTTACTTTCAGACAGACATGTCAGTGAACCTCTGAAGGGTTCTGTGTGTAGTTTGAACAGCATATTCCAAGATTATAATTACTTTGAGTGACGGTTAGAAATACTGTTTAATTTTTTTAAAAAAACTTCAATGACACTCAGAGAATATATGTTTTATGAAGTTTGATAAACAAGGTAGCAGATATTAACAAATTCAAGAAAAACCTAATATATCATCTGTTTAACCCTCTATGTTTATTAAACATATTTTGAAAATCGATCTCTAAAATGGGTGACTTTACCTATGAACCAGGTACTACCAGATCTACTTTACAGATTAGTAAACTGAAGTACACACATGTAAATAACCCTGTCCATTGCCTCTCCACTAATTATGGACTAAAGCTGAGGTATCTTTGTCTCCAAGCTATTTCTATGTTCACTTGATCAGGCTGTAAGGCTGTCTGTTAAAGGTGCCATGATGGTTTGAATTCACTGAAACATGGAGCCCAGTGATAAGTTCCAAATGATAGATTTGCACTGTGAAAATTCCAAAGATTCTACATTTGGGTCCAGTTGGACCCTGAACTTAGATTGCCAGGTTGTCAACAAACTTATTTGGAGGCTGACTTGTCCTTACACATCTTCTCCTCCCTTCGTTTCTCTACGATAATCCAAAAGCTGAGAGTAGGAAGTGCTCTGATAATTCATGTAACAATTCCGGGAAGATCCCACATGCCTCAGAGTGGTTAAGCCTGTGAACCACAACTACTGAACCTGAACGCTGCAATTACTGAAGCATGCATACCTTACAGCCTGTGCTGTGCAATAAGAGAAGTGTCTGCAATGAGAAGCCTGCGCATCACAGCAAAGAGTAGCTCCTGCTGGCAGCAATTAAAGAAAGCCCGCAAGCAGCAATGAAGACCCAGCACAGTTTAAAAAAAAAAATTAGATGAATAAATAAGTAATTTTTAAAAACTATCCAACTTCCCTGGTGGCTCAGACGGTAGAAGCATCCGCCCACAATGCGGAAGACCTGGGTTTGATACCTGGGTCAGGAAGAAACCCTGGAGAAAGGAATGGCAACCCTCTCCAGTACTCTTGCCTGGAAAATCCCATGGATGAAGGAGCCTGGTGGGCTATGGGGTTGCAAAGAGTTGGACACCACTGAGCGACTTCACTTTCCTTTCCTTCCTTTCCTTTCCTTTAAAACTATCTACTTCCTTTTAGACCAATATCCATCCAGTTTTGAAGATCAGTTTCTTATGCCTCCTAAATGCAATTTATCAAATTGTACACGTTGAATTATCTTCTTGTTCTTTCATTCAATCTCAGATTAAAAAGAAGAAGCAGGTTTTTGTTTGTTTGTTTTTTATGCTGGTCTAGCTATTTTTCATCCATTCTCTCTGTATTCTCAGAAGAATTTATTGTAACATTATTAAAGTTTGGCATCAAAATACTCAGAGTGAAAAGGACATTATAGAATACACAATCTAATTCAAACTCTCAGGAAACATAAGAAAATCCTGAGGTTGGTGGGAGAAAAGTGACTTAGCAAATGTCATTCTGATGGGGTTGCCATCAGAATTGGTCTAGAATTTGGACTTGCTGCATCTCAGGCCAGAATTTTCCACTCTACCCAATCGCCAGGCCTCCCTGAGTGGGAATTTCTATCTCATCTCCTATTAACTTTTGTGACTATTTTAACAAGTGGCTTAAAATTCTAAGCTTCTGTTTCTACAGCTGCAGGAAATAGTAATGTTTATCTTAGTGGATAAATGAGGAACATGAACTGAAGCACTTATCAGATGGCTAACAGTAAATGCTATTTTCCTCATGTTCTCCCCCCATGATAGAAATCCATTTTTAATATGATATATTTTTTCTAGCTTTCTTCTCTCTCTTCCTGACTGGATCTTTTCTTTTTTAGTCACTGACTTCTTTTCCCACTTCAGGTCAAATGTATAGGTATTTGCAGTATTACTGTAACCACTTCCCCACCTCAGTGTTAGTATTTCCACCTGATCTTAACCATCAGTTCTACATGCATATACTCCAGTCTGCCTGTTCAATCTTGACCTTTCTTACTTCCAAGTTCTAGGCCCATGGAACCTGTGTGTTGCTGAACATCTCAGGTTCTGCCACAAAATCATTAAGAACTCCTCATTGTAAGTCAAAGTTCAAATGTCCTTGGCCTGGCATTCAAGGATGTCCTTCAGCTGACCTCTAAATACCCTCCAGCTGTGCAAAATTCTACTATCATCTTGGACTTCTTTTACATCATGTTTCAAGCATCATGTCAAGCCTGGTTTGACAGCTACTGACATCCAAACATTGTATTTATCTAATCTTTTCTATCAGATTGTAAGTTCCTTGACCAATCCTTATTCAACCCAACTTTGCATTTGTTTTTAGCAGCAAGCCCAGTGTCTAGAGTTCAATAAATGTTTATGAAATGAATTACCTCTCCTGGCATCTCATTTTTGGATTTGGTGTCTTGATGCCAAGTAGAAGTTTGTGCTGTTCTGTAACTCCATTGTAGTCCCAGATCAGAGGTGTATTCTGAAGTAGGGAACACAGTGACCTCATGAAGATTTGTTTGATATGTTTCTTATTTACCAAGAGGAAACTGTGCTCAAGATCTTCCTTTCTTAATAATAAGGCTTTCCATTTCAGAGTCCTGGGTTTTATAATCAGCTTTTGGGTGAATTATTATAATTTCAGTATACAACAAAGTTTCCCCTTTTCTTAAACTGGGTATTAGTATCTTTTGGAAATGCACCTAGAAATCTGAAGAAGAAGAAAAGCATTCACAATGGAAGTATTTAGGATTTACATGTTTTCTGGTACAATTTCAGTTACACTTAGTTTTAGTTTCAAGTTGATTAAGTCCAAAACCTGAGTTATCAAACTCCATCAACCCAAAGAGCAGTACACTGAGGTCATTCTGTACAGCTCATTAATTACTCCTTTGTTCATAAATTCAATGGAACTTCTTAGTCCTTTCTGATTAACAGTTCAAGCATCTGGCAATTTGCTTTACTAATTTTTTAAAACTTTCTTCTCCTTTTGACCTTTCCTATGAAATGCTTGCTCCTTGGGAAAAAAGCTATGACCAACCTAGATAGCATATTAAAAAGCAGAGGCATTACTTTACTAACAAAGGTCCATCTAGTCAAAGTTATGGTTTTTCCAGTAGTCATGTATTGATGTGAGAATTGGACTATAAAGAAAGCCGAGCACTGAAGAATTAATGCTTTTGAACTGTGGTGTTAAAGAAGACTCTTGAGAGTCCCTTGACCTGCAAGGAGATCAAACCAGTCTATCTTAAAGGAAATCAGTCCTGAATATTCATTGGAAGGACTGATGGTGACACTGAAACTCCATCACTTTGGCCACCTGATGCAAAGAACTGATTCATTGGAAAAGACCTTGATGCTGGGAAAGATTGAAAGCAGGAGGAGAAGGGGATGACAGAGAATGAGATTGTTGGATGGCCTCACCGACTCAATAGACATGAGTTTGAGTAGGCTCCAGAAGTTGGTGATGAACAGGGTAGCCNGCAAAGAACTGATTCATTGGAAAAGACCTTGATGCTGGGAAAGATTGAAAGCAGGAGGAGAAGGGGATGACAGAGAATGAGATTGTTGGATGGCCTCACCGACTCAATAGACATGAGTTTGAGTAGGCTCCAGAAGTTGGTGATGAACAGGGTAGCCTTGCATGCTGTTTTCCATGGGTTTGCAAAGAGTTGGACATGACTGAGCGACTGAACTGAACTGAATGAAACGTATCCCTTCTGGTTGGACTGTATTTAAAACTGTATTAAAAGAAAAAACTGACAGTTAACACTCACTGATCGTTTTTGTCTGTTCCAAGTCCTAAGGTAAGCATCTTCCATAGAGTATCTGATTTAACCTTCCCAAACAGCCCTGTAAGTGAGTCACTATTATTCCCATCATTCAACTGAGGAAACTGCAGCATGGGGAAGTTAAGTAAGAGCCTAAGGTCATACTTCTTTGTAAGTGTTCTTGTCAGGGCTGGAGCCACCTGGAGCCAAAATCGTTGCCTTTAACCATGAAAGCATGGCTTACCTTTTTGGGTTTTTCTCTCTCGTTGTTCTAGTTACAGTTTACCACTGATGATCTCCCACTCAGGTCCTGATTTCCCTCTCCTTGGTTGGTCATCTCTCTTCAGACTTCAACCATCATCTCCAGCTGAGGACTCCCAGCATGTCATTTCTAGTTGGATCTCTCCTGTCATCTACTAGACATCTTTACTGGACTGCTGTAGAAGCTTCCTAAGAAATACCTTAACGCATCCAACATGTGCCATATACTTTTCATGAAGACCTGGGAAAACGCTTAGAAAACCTGCATCAAGGTTCAAGGTCTTGAGCAGTGAGCCTACTGCCAAGAGATAAATTCAAGGCTTACTTATTACTTATTCTCTGATGATAAGAACAAGGCTCATTTCCCCCTCCTATTCCATGTCTTGGTAAATGGTATCTTTCAGAACTGGTGGTATAATTTGTGGGGCCCAGAGAAGAATAAAAGCATAAGGACCCTTGTTCAAAATTGTTCAGAATTTCAAAAGAGACACAGTTGAGCATGAAGCCAAGAATGGATCCTTCTGCAGACAAGACCCTATCTGACAACATGGGCTGAAGGTCCATGAAGATGGCTCTAGCTCACCAGTTGGAGACCTGAAAGTTGTCTCTCCATCTCATCCAACAGAACTCTGGTATTGTGCCTCCTACTGCCTTAATATTTCTTATGTTTCCCTTATCTCCAATCCCACTGCCATCATTTTCAATATCCATTCACTACTAAAATATTATATATTCTAATCCTAAAACTGATCTTTGCCCCAACTCTAAGCCCATAATACTTTACCATCATTGCAGGCTTGGATGACTTTTACAAGCTCATCACCCTGCTTTTATGATCAGTCCCTATTTTATCCTACCCCTACAATTTTTCTTCCAACTATTACTAGTCATTTATTATTTTTTTTAATTTTAATTTTTACTTTCTTTTGCTTTACAGTACTGTATTGCTTTTGCCGTACATTGACATGAATCAGCAACGGGTGTACATGAGTTCCCAATCTTGAACCCCCCTCCTACATCCCACCCCATATCATCTCTCTGGACCATCCCCGTGTAGCAGCCCCAAATATCCCGTATCCTGTATCAAACATAGACTGTTGATTCATTTCTCACCTGATACTTGTTTCAATGCCATTCTCTCAAATCATCCCATCCTCTCCCTCTCCCACAGAGTCTAAAAGTCCGTTCTATACACCTGTGTCTCTTTTGCTGTCTCTCATAGAGGGTTATCATTACCATCTTTCTAATTCCATATATATGTGTTAGTATACTGTATTGGTGTTTTTCTTTCTGGCTTACTTCACTCTGTATAATAGGCTCCAGTTTCATCCATCTCATTAGAATTGATTCAAATGTATTCTTTTTAATGGCTGAGTAATACTCCATTCTGTNTTGATAGATTATGATCATCCAAAATCCACAGCTTACATTAGGGCTCACTCCTGGTGTTATATGTTCTATGGGGCTTGGGAAATGCATGGCATGTATCTACTGTTATTCTATCATACAGAGTAGTTTCACTGAACTAAACATCCCCTGTCCATCACTCCCTTTGTCCTAATCCCTGGCAATCCCTGATCCTTGTCGTGCCTCCATGGTTTTTACGTTTTTCCAGAATGTCATATAGCGAAAATCTCACAGTCTGTAGCCTTTTCAGAGTGACTTCTTTTACTTAGTCATATGCATGTTATGTTTCTCCATGTCTTTTCATCGCTTGATCACACATTTATTTTTTTTTCTTTTTAAAATATTTTTATTTTTATATTGGGGTATGGTTGATTTACAATGTTGTGCTAATTTCAGGAGTATAGCAAAAAAGATTCACTTATACATAATACCTATTCTTTTTCATATTCTTTTCCCAAATAGGTTATTACAGAATATTGAGTAGATTTCCCTGTGCTCTACGATAGTTTGATGTTGATTTTCTACTTTATATATAGTAGTGTGTATACGTTGGGAGAAGGTGATGGCAACCCACTCCAGTACTCTTGCCTGGAAAGTCCCATGGACAGAGGAGCCTGGTAGGCTGCAGTCCATGAGGTCGCTAAGAGTCGGACACAACTGAGTGACTTCACTTTCACTTTTCACTTTCATGCATTGGAGAAGAAAATGGCAACCCACTCCAGTGTTCTTGCCTGGAGAATCCCAGGGACGGGGGAGCCTGGTGGGCTGCCGTCTATGGGGTCACACAGAGTCGGAAGCGACTGACGTGACTTAGCAGCAGCAGCAGCAGCAGCAGCAGTGTGTATATGTTAATCCCAAACTCTTAATTTACCACCACCACCACCACCATCACCACCCCCGCCCCCCACACACCACGTTTCCACTTTGGTAACCAGAATTTGCTTTCAAAGTCTATATGTCTGTTTGTATTTTGTAAATAAGTTTATTTTCAACATTTTTTTTTTACTGAACCAGGAAGAAATACACCACACTCATTTCTTTTTTATAAAATTTTTAAATTTTATTTTTTAATTGGATGATTGCTTTACGATCTTGTGTAAATTTCTGCAATAAATCATCATGAATCAGCCATAGGTATACATATGTCCCTGCTTCTCGAATCTTCTTCCTGCCCCATCCCACCCCTCTAGGTTGTCACACAGCACTCATTTCTTTTCAGCCCTGAAAAATATTCTATTGTCAGGATGTACTTCTATTTGTTCATCCATTCAGCCATGGAAGGACATCTTGGATGTTTCCAAGTTTGGGTAATTATGATAAAGCTGCAATAAACATTCCTGTGGAGGCTTTTGTATGGACATAAGTTTCATTTTCGTCTCCTCAAATGATGAATGTCAATGCTATTTCTGATATAATGGACAGTGATAATTAACACGTCAAAATAAACAAAATATGCCAAAAACTTACTTTCTTGGATTACAATTAATCTTCCTTCAACAGGCAATTCACAGTTTTACCTCTTACAGTCTTCAGAAAGTCCATGATATTGGTGCCTCCAGTTCCTTTACTTTCTGACTCTGAAGCTTCTTCCGAGCTTCTTTCCACCTTGGATTGCCGTCTTGCAGGAATCATGATGTATTTAGCTACTATTTGCAAATGGTAGCTTCTCAAGGAGACCATAGCTGTTACGCACTTATTGTAAACTTCCTGCAGGGTAGCATTACCTTTTGAAAGAACAAACTCACGGACTGAGGGCTTTGACTTTAATGAGAGGAGAAAGCTCTGGTGAGCTGGTGGCATGTATGTTCTCATCTCCTGGAGAAATTCAGCAGCAAAGTCTGAAGGGACTGAAGACAAAAATGAGTTAGTAAGGAGTCTGAAGCAGTCTCCAGTCCAGGGAAGGAGGGCCAAGTGGGGCCAGAGTGGGTGGCCATGAGTTTATAACCATCAAGTCAGCATCCTACTAATCTTGCTACTAGTAATGGTAATTACTGCAAAAAACCATATGAGCTAAACTCATTCATTATTTTTTGTTTTGCTTCCTTTCTCATGTTCCTACTGTATTTGATCCTTCTAAGGACAGGGTAGATGTATTATACTTGATAGACTGTGATGCTGAGTCCAAGAGAATTAAGGGATCATTTTAAAATAAGAGAATGAGCTCAGGAAAAAAAACAAACAAACAAAAAAAAAAACTTGCTGTCATGCAACCCAAAGCTTTCCCCTTTGACTGTTCAATAGAAGTTTAGGAAAGAAAGAAAAGCAGAAAGTTCTTCCTGGAGCTTCTTCCTCTGCTACCTTAATCCCCTAGAAGGAATATAATGAAGGTGGTTCATCTTTAAACTTTGGTGCATGTGTTGGCCCTGGGCTCCCTGGGGGGTAGGTCAGGGAACTAGAACAGTGCCAATCTCTCCACTCTCCAGCTTCTGCTTGTGGTCTTATCTCATTCGCAGACTTTCTCTTTCTAAATCTGACCTGACATGTTCAGGCAATATTGGCTTCACCACTCAATCAGACTTCATAGACATGTTCAAAAATCAAGATCAAGATGGTGTTGAATTTGGTCTGAGTTCTGGCCTCCCTGCTTTTTAGTTGGTTAACAGGGAAACTGTTTATGAGCCTCTTTCAGTTCCTGCTTCTTCATGGTGTAATAACATGATTGCAGTTAAGTCTCTACTGATTCTTCTAAAAGTATCTGATAAGCTCAGATAAGATGCTGATGAGAAGGCACTTTTTAGATACTGTCCTATTAACCTAAGTGATTCTGGTCATTTGTCATTTGCCGCTCACCTCCATCAACAGTGTGCTGAATGCCCAGGAGAACATCAAAGCACTGAAAGATGCTGCTTTGGGCTGCACTGCCTCCGGCAAACTTCTTCGGGGTGTCCCAGACACCTTCATACAGCAGACCCTCTGACAGCAAGGGGTTGCCTTTCCAACTAAGTCAGGAAGGGAAGAATAATCAGTATTTTATCAATTGCCAAAATTTTGTATGTCAAATCCTGCAACAGAGGATGAATGGAACATGAAATGAGCTAGGCTTCATTACACTTCTCCCATACTCCCCCTTCTACTCATGTTCAAGCAAGAGAATAATAATTAATATGGTTCTGAGCAAATTCAGCATAAAGATTCTATAAGTCAAATCTTACCTTTCACTACCAAAGGTTATTTCACTTTCTTTAAAATGACTAGCTTTCTTGTCCATACTCCAGTATGTGCCTGCCCAAGTAGTAACTAAGAGAATAGCCTATTGTTTCTTGCAACATGTATTTCAGGATATAAATTGTTTCTTAAACTGGATTAATAGTGGGTTCCATCAGTGGAAATTTGTTGTCTTCTTTTTGTTAATTGTCTAAGTGAAAACAGAACCAAGCATAAGGCTACATACCCAGACAAGTATATTCGAAGAACATTGAAAAATAGGTTTGGGTCCACATGTTCTAAAAAATAAACAAATAAACAAAACAAAGAAGATGAGATACACCTAATTAAGTAGCATCATATATATTGGGGAAAATGAAGGTGTTATAACAACTGATCCTGGATTTCAGTATAGGACACAAGAAAGGTACTATGTCAGTCTGTGCAGAAAAATCCCCAAGATCAAGCTTTCACTCACCTGTCCTTTATCATCATCTGTATACACTGAATGGGGTCTACTATGGGAGCAGCACATATCTTGTGACAAAGAGCCAGGGCCCATCCACTACTCATCCTCAGGAGACCAATTAAACTGCCAACATTTACTTAAGTGTGCTTCATATGTTTGCTGGGCTTCCCTTGTGGCTCAGCGGCAAAGAATCTGCCTGCCAGTAAAGGAGATGCGGGTTGGGTCCCTGGGTCAAGAAGATTCCCTGGAGAAGGGAATGGCAACCCACCCTGGTATTCTTGCCTGGAGAATCCCATGGACAGAGAAGCTTGGTGGGCTATAGTCCATGGGATTGTAAAAGAGTCAGACATGATTTAGAGACTAAACAACAGCAACATGTTTTTACTGGGGCATAACTGACAAATTACTTACATAAAGAAACCCCAAACCTAAACACAAAAAATAAAACAGAACCTCCTGGAGCTCTAGGGACCACATCTCTTGGTGTCCCTCTCCAAAGCCTGCTAATGTATTTGGTTTGAAGTTCTTGCCAAAGCCGAGTGATACACAGTCACATATTTGTTAGGCACATCCAGTAGGAGACTTCTTTTTGCAAATCCTTGTTTATGTACTTTTTTTGTTATTGTTTTTAGCTGTTAAGTTTATGATAACTTTCAAACCCCATTGCTGTTTTAAATTGCTTTCTAGTTAATTTACGTAAAAGCAGAATTCATAGAGAGTTCTTATCAAGAAGAAGCTAAGTTTTTCAGAACTTAACATATCCTGCACCTTTGGCAAGTTGTTCCAGAATTTTTAGTGGAATTCTGGCTTCCCTGTTTACTACTTATATCATCTTGGGTCATTTATCTTCTCTCTCAAAATTTAGATTCTCTGAATGTAATAAAACCCACCACATGTAAAGTACATAAAATAATTCAGTGAGATAAAAGAAAGTGCAAACACACCCACTATGTGAGAGTTGGTTTTGCTTCCATTCCTGTGCAAGTCTACATCTAGATAACCAGAAACATCTGAGCATGGTTTAGCATTTGCAAGGCACACAATACTTGCCATGAATTTGGGAAAACGCTTTCCGGGCTTTGTGCAGGCTGGAAGATATGTCAAGCAGTGCCTTCTGCAAAGTATCTGTGTCTTCACGTTGCACTGCATCAAATACACTAGGGATCACCTTTAAAAAAAAAAAGAAGACAAACACTTCAGATTTCATAAATAAATATTGGCATAGAATAAAGTTCTTCTAAATCTTAATGCCCAAATTAAATTTGGTATTTCCATTTCTTTCTTGGATTGGATACCCTTGGATTGTTTGACTAATTTCTATATGTTTAATTAAACTTGGGTTTGTCTTTATTAATTTATCACTTAGAGATAAGTTTATATAGCTTTATGTATTTCTATCTCTAAGGTAAAAAATCATTAGCTTTTTATCACTGTGAGACAAAGTTCCAATGGCAAGTTGCGTTGAAAATATTTCTCTCTTATTAGGGCTTCAAATTTGATTCTAATTATATNAGAGATAAGTTTATATAGCTTTATGTATTTCTATCTCTAAGGTAAAAAATCATTAGCTTTTTATCACTGTGAGACAAAGTTCCAATGGCAAGTTGCGTTGAAAATATTTCTCTCTTATTAGGGCTTTAAATTTGATTCTAATTATATGGCTCTTACATTTTATATTTTAGAAGAGACAAAAAAAAAAAAGTATTTATTTGTACCAAGGGATCTCTTATCTCCAATTCAATCATAAAATCCTCTATTCAGTCAGGATCAAGTTACTTTATGCATAATAGCATTCTGCTGTTTAGTAATTGTTCTGCTTAAATGAATCAAAATGCCCATTTTTCTGGACTGACATACTTTGATTGCAGAGGCAGCTGCTATTTCCACCAACAGCGAAACCAGAAAGAAGCCTTTGCCGCAGTCCCCACCAGGAAATGAGAATAGAATGTCCATGTTCCTAAGAAAATTAATCCAGGAAGTCAAGAATTTAGTAAAAATAAAAGAAAGAAAAGCTAAAAAGAAGAAAAAAAAGTAACAAAATTGATCTATTTGTTGGATTCTTATTCATTTTCAAGACTTTTTATTTCCCCTCCATTTTCAAAATAATCTTGTGAGATAAGTATGGCAGGTTTACTATATCCATTATGTAGTTAGGAATGTTAATGTTAGGTCTGTTGTCTAAGGTCATAAAATTAACAGTACTTTAAGCTGGAACTTGAAATTCCATTCTAGAACTCGAAACTAGAAACTTCAAGAGCATTTCTTTTTTCCTATTATCTCATCAATGTTTCACAAATTTATAAACTCAAGGTTTATAGAGATATCTGTGAGATATTGTTTATACAAGTAGATTTTTGAATTAAATAAACATAATATCGATATTTTTATCTCTGAGCCTGACTCAGTTTCTCAGTGATATATCCTGCCTTACAAAGGAATTGTTTGGGAAGTTCAAATAATTTATTACACCTTATTTTTTTTTGCACTGAAGTTTTGCGTTGATGCAAATATGGTCTCAGCATCAGTACACCTCTGAGTTTCATGGCAGTTAAATGTATGGTCTCAAACCATTTCCACACCTAACTTCCTGGGGCTCATTGAATAAGATATTCCATCAGTTTCAGTCTCAAATGGGGCTGGTGTTATCATTCTCCCATTTAAAAACCTTCCATAGCTTCCCCTTTAAAGATACTGTTTTAACCCTTTATCAGAGCCCAAAGTCTTATGTAATATTTCTATAGTTTATTTCTTCATCCCCTTCCTATATTGTTACCTTCTTTATTTATGATGTATCAGTGACACTAGCCTTCCTTCAGTTCTGAAAATGCACCAAGATTTTTGTCATTTCAAAGCCCTCATTCTTGCTGTTTCCTCCCCTATGAACATGCTCAACTTTTCCTTCTTCTTCCTTTACTTTTTCTGGCCACATGACACATAGGATCTTAATTCCCCAACCAGGGATAGGGAATATGCCGTGCACTGTAAGTACAGAATCTTAACCACTGGACCACCAGGGAAGTCCCAGGTTTTCCTTCTTCTAACCTATGCCGAGTCACTCTTCCAAATCCAGCTTAAATTCCTTGCTATAGGATTCTTTCCTGTGCCTTTTGTTTGACTTGAACTCATAGTCCTTTAATTCCTTAATTCTTCTCTTGATCATATAACAATTTACATAATTTTCATGTATCTTCTTTCCTTCAAACTAACCCAGTTTCGTGAGAGTAAGCTTATTCCTGTATTTACTTTAGCTTCCCTATCTCTTAGCCTCTGTTAAGTACCTAGGCCAAAAATAGTAAGAATTAGGTCAAAAAGAATAGTTTTATTACTTCTGGCCACTGAGGTCATGGGGTCATGGATACACAGATGTATGTGTATTTAGTATGTATGTATGTTAATTATATTTACCTATAGATCTTCTTAAACTTACAATGGTGTTATATATCAATAAACCCATCTTCAGTTGAAGATAAGTTGAAAATTCATTCAATATACCTAACCTACCAAATATCAGATACTAGCCTATCAAATATTAGCCTTGTGGTCCTGCTAAGTTGTGTCGGACTCAAGCTGTGTCTGTCTCACTCACTGTCATTGTGATCCCAAGGACTGTAGCCCACCAGGCTCCTCTGTCCATGGGATTTTCCAGACAAGAATACTGGAGTGGATTGCCATTTCCTCCTCCAGAGGATCTTCCTGACCCAGGACTTGAACCCACTTCTCCTGTGTCCCCTGCATTGGCAGGCAGATTGGATTCTTTACCACTGGCCCACCTGGGGGCCCCAGAGTTTAGCCTAGCCTACCATAAATGTGCTTAGAACATTTGCATTAGCCTAAAGTTGGGCAAAATCACCTAACACAAAATCTAGTTGATAGTAAAGTGTGGAATATTTCTTGTGATTTATTGAATCCTGAAAGTGAAAAACAGAATGGTTGTCTGGGTGCATGATGGTATCAGTTGTTTACCCTCTTGACAGTGAAGCTGCCTGGGAGCTGCACTGACCTGCCCAGGATCACAGGAAAGTATGTACTGCACATCTACTTAGGGAAAGATCAAAATTCAAACTGAGTTTCTAGTGAATGTATATCACTTTTGCATCATCCTAAGGTCCCAGGGATGGGGGGAGCCTGGTGGGCTGCCGTGTATGGGGTTGCACAGAATCGGACACGACTGAAGTGACTTAGCAGCAGTAGCAGCAGCAAGGTCAAAAAATCGAAAGTCAGGATACCATCCTTAAGTCAGGTATCATCTGCATGTGCCAGTAAGATTTTTGTATTTTTTGCCTAAAACCAATTGGTATTTTAAAAGAATGCACTTTGAGGGTAGTGATACATCCTTATTTACTTTGAGTAACAGTAATTCTTCAAATAAAAAAGATGGAGTACTTACTCATAAGTCATGGGCCTTAGGACAGCAGCCATGAAGCCGTGGATCAATTGGAAGATGGAAAGGAAACCAGTGTAAAAATTAAATGGTTTTGAGTTATTCCATTTACTACTACTGATCTAGCAAAGGTAAAAAATAATACATAAAAATGTAAAGGTGTGTTTTTTTTCAATATTTGTCAAGCAGGCATCACAAACATTTAATTTAGGACTTTATTAGAGAAAGAAACAATTAAACATGCAAGGAACACATGTGAACTGGCAAAACTAAACAGAAACCTTGTTACTAATAAGAAATTTTCAAGATCAAATCATTTCATTTTGCAGTACTCTCGCATCTAGAACACACCTTTGCGGATACACACCCAAAGCCTCTGACCCTTTATTGTAGCAGATTCATTAGTTAATGCTTGGGAAGGGTCGAGATTCTAAGCAGACTCTTTTGAAAGCCTAGACGTTGCCACCTCTACCGCCAAACATATGCTGATTCGACTCAATAGTTAAAATTCAAATTTGTAGAATCTCAAAAGAAGCCAGTCAAACTGATCAAACTGAACACTTAAGATATGTACATTACATTGTATGTTGACAACACACCTCTCTCTCTCACGTGCATGTATATTTTACATCTTAACAACAGAGAAGAAAGACATGCTGCCAAAGATTAAACAAATGACCAATTCCCCTTTGATTAAAATATTGTGAACACCTTTAATTCCTGTTATAATCACTGTTTACATACCCACTGGGATCCTTTTTCTTCCAGTTTGCCAAGACACAATCTGCATAAAGCAGAATAGGAGGCAGTCCCAGCTTCTCAGACAGCTTGCAGTAAGGAACAGCGATATTGCTTGGCAAGACCTAATGAAAACACGACTTTTAGTATTAACCTCTGAAATGTCTCACCTTCTCTTCTGCTTTCTGGGTGTCAAAAGATTAACTGTTCTACATAAGGGCCCTGTGAAACCAAACCAATGTCACTGCCTCTTCCTCATTTCATAATTTAAGCCCGGTACTTATTAAACCCTTACATTTGAGATTTGTGATGATGTGGACATAATCCAGGCATAGAGAGAACAAAGCCTAACTAGAGGGCCAGAGGAAATCAAGGCTGTATTCTTGACTTTCTAATGGCCTGGGAATCATTTGCAACCATTCGCTCAAGCATCCATCCATTCCCCAAATATTTGTTAAGCAACTCCTCTACACAAGATCCTCAAGCTTCATAAAGGCCGTGACAATACACTTAGAGTTCATTTACATTAAATGTCAACTGGATGTCAGTCTGTTGTGTTAGCATAAAAGAATATATGAATATCTCCAGACCTTGCGGATGTCTCCATCGCCTCGACCCCACACATACGCCATGGTGATGTATCCCAGAACCAAGTGTGCCAGGCGCTGTGCCTTGTGGCCTCGGAGGCCATCAATGCTGAGCGTTGCTAACTGAGAATAAATGGAGAGATGGACTCAACTCAAAATGTGTGATGTGATTGCCCCAAACCAAGTTAATGCTTTTAAGAAGCTGAAATAGAAAAAAACATGTAATATTTTTTCCAAACCTTCTCAACTTCCACACGTAGTTGGTTGTTCTTGATCAGTTCAGGCAGATTTCTAGCAATAGAGATCCAGGCATCATAAGGATGAGGTAGCTCCTCCTTAAAAAGAAGAAAAAGGGCTTTGATTCATCAGTGGAAGGTCTTATCCAATAGTGGTGCCTCCACTGATGGTCCATGTTGCCTCTGTATCGAGGCCCTGCAATGCTGATGCACTCTTAACCTGTCTAGGGCCACCAGGCCAGGCATTGCCACCGGGCACATGAAGAGCTCAGGACCTTCTCTGTGCTCCTCTTCTTCCTCTCATCTGTCTCCTTTGCAAAGATCCCTTGAAACATTTCATTGACACCTTCCTGACTATTCCATTCTATAGGTATGCCTCCAATGAGGAATCCTATGAATTATACCCTTTCACATTAAGTGATTTATTATTGTTATTGTGTAGTCACTTGGTTGTGTCCAACTCTTTAAGACCCCGTGGACTTAGCCTGCCAGGTTTCCCTGTCCATGGGATTTCCCAGGCAAGAATACTGCAGTGGGTTGCCATTTCCCTCTGCAGGGGATCTTCCTAATCCCGGGATCGAACCCAAGTCTTCTGCACTGGCAGGCAGATTCTTTATTGCTGAGCTACCAGGGAAGCCCTAAGTAATTTATTGCTGTCTGCTATATTTTTACCTCCTCAGCTAGATGTTATTTTTTTTTTTTTGAAGAGAAGGAAAATGAGATTTATTAAATGTCAGTAATGAGGCAGTTTTGCTTCAATTTTTTGTTTAATTATTTCTTGTTTAATTATTATAATGGCCCCCAAAGTTATCCCCATGTCATAAATAAGACAAGCAAGGCTCAGGCAGATTTAGGGTTTGTTTTGTGCACATAGTTCATTGTAATGCAAGCATAAGGATTTCCAACTTCTAAAAGATGTTTTCTCTTTTTACGTCTCACTATCTGAAGGCAAGGATTTTATCATATTTTTAATTCTGTATTTCTTAACACAGTACTAGACATGCAAGAGATGCTGTATATTTGTTGTATATATGTGCATATATATGTATATATATGTGTGTATATGTATATATATGTATATGGTACAACAGGCAAATTTTTGGTCAAGTACATAAAAATGAAATCGAAATAAAAGAGTGTAATAAATAAGACTGCTCAGTGTTACGTGGCAGCCTGGACGGGAGGGGAGTTTGGGGGAGAATGAATAAATGTGTATGTATGGCTAAATCCCTTTGCTGTCTGCCTGAAACTAAAGGAAATCAGTTCTGAATATTCACTGGAAGGACTGATGCTGAAGCTGAAATTCTAATTCTTTGGCCATCTGATGCTGAAGAGTGACCCCGATGCTGGGAAAAATTGAACGCAGGAGAAGCGGACGACAGAGAATGAGATGGTTAGATGGTATCACGGACATGATGGACATGAGTTTGAGCAAGCTCTGGGAGTTGGTGTTGGACAGGAAAGCCTGGCCTACTGCCATTCACGGGAATCAGACATGACTGAGCAACTGAACTGATAAACTGAAACTATTATAACAACGTTAATTGGCTATACTCCAATACAAAATAAAAAGACCCCAAACCCCAGAATCTAGTAATTTAAGTCCCATGTCACTAAATGGAGACAACACTTAATTACAGTTTCTGCCTCTCCCAGAGTGGAATCCTAACCCAGTCACTCCGGAATCCCCTGGCCAGCAGTAGTGAACTGATCTGCTCATAGAGACCTGCTTTTCTCTAAAGAAATGTGACCTCGATACAACCAATCCACTCTGTGGTGATGACTTCCTTGTTTCTGCTCTCTTCTGCCTATAAAAGTGTTTCATTTTTGTACAGCTCCTCACAGTACTTTTCTTCCTGCTAGTTGGGATGATGCCCATTTCATGAGTCACTGAAGGAAGCCAGTGATGTTTTAAATTTCACTCAGTTGGCTTTTGTTTTTAATAAGTACCTCCCTGGGTGTTGTTTCTAGTCGTGTCTCAAGGGAAAACATAAAAACCAAAGAATTAGGTCACAGCCTGAAATGAGATTCAGAGTCTTGAAAACTCCCCAGGCCTGCTTCCAGATGTGCCCTTGGGGGCACCGATACTGAATTAAGGGGAGAGGGCATAAATTGAGTTTACCTGAAACCAAGACGAGTGAGGCTTTAAGCTTCAAAACCAAGTTAATATTATAAGGAAGCTATAAAATATGAAGACAAAGGTAATAAAAACTTCAAACCTGTTCAGGGGCTGCAGAGAATTGGCTAGAATTAGTCAGGGCAAACTTTTAGGAAGGAAAGATCTAGGCAGTATATTCACTAGATAATCACCTTTCTTGTGTTTGGTCTGAATTTTTTCTCCCTAGCCACAAAACTACTGTGCTCTGATGACTTTAGTAATACATACATATTTTCTTTATTCTCTGTTTCACCTGTGGCATGTGTAGCACGTCTGAAATTCTTATTGGGGCTACTTTCCCCAAATAACAGAAGTACTTTATTATGTGTCCAGATTAGTGTCTTATTGCACAGAATTTTCAACAAATGTAAAATTCAATCAATAATATCCTTCTGGTCGAAAGGATGCCTGAATGATACATTATAAATTAATAAAGGGTAACACAGAGGGTCATTCAACTCCTGCTAGATGAGAGAATGCATTTTGCATCTACATGAAATCAGAAGACAAATTATTTGGCTTTACAATTGGAAAGTGATAGATTATAAGAGATGAAAGGGATATTTTTGAACCTCTAATTTCCAGGAAAGATCTTCAGTGAGGAAATAAAAGTAACCTCTAATTTTGTTTTCATCCTGTTTCAGGATACAAAATCTAATTTCATAGGCATCTCAAGTAGCAGCATTGTTTTTTAAATAGCTCAGGAAGTATTTTATTTTGACTTAGTTTTGGGGTTTAGCCCTTGGACTCTGTTTTAGAGGTCTACATAATTACTTGTGTCTTCCTTGGTGGCTCAGATGATAAAGAATCTGCCTGCAGTGTAGGAGACCCAGATTCAATCCTTGAGTAGGGAAGATTCCCTGGAGAAAGGGATGGCAACCTACTCCAGCTTTCTTGCCTGTAGAATTCCATGGACAGAGGAGCCTGGTGGGCTACAGTCCATGGGGTAGGAAAGAGTCAGATACAACTGAACAAATTTGACTTACTCATTCACAAATTATTGTGATTATTTTCTTTTATAAGATAACTANAACCTACTCCAGCTTTCTTGCCTGTAGAATTCCATGGACAGAGGAGCCTGGTGGGCTACAGTCCATGGGGTAGGAAAGAGTCAGATACAACTGAACAAATTTGACTTACTCATTCACAAATTATTGTGATTATTTTCTTTTATAAGATAACTAACTTTATAGGGAAATGAAAAACAAATTTGATATGAGACTTTGCAGTTTCTGAAAAAGTTTTGTGTTTTTTTTTTTTGTACCATTGATAATATTTCCTCAAAACATCCAGTCTTGGCACTTGTGCACTTTAGTGAAGAGAGAGTAAGTCTGCATATCATTGATTTGAAAATATAAAGTAAGCCAGTTGCTTTTAGCAATAAACTTAAAACATCTGCTTCATTTTCTTCAATTAACTTAATCATGTGAAGAGGAAAATTAGATTGTGACAAAGAATTTGCTTTAGATTTGCCTGTATTAACCAAGGTATTTACTACATGTGATTTCTAAATATAGTTAGATTCTGACTAAAATATGTATTTGTCACACTTAAAGGTTGTTTCTAGAGTCTGGATTCTGTTCCACAAGTAAACAGATACATCCTGGTATACAGTACTGTCACATGTTACTGGCTTCCAGAAATCCTCTCCTGGAATCTCATGAACTTCATTAAAATCAAGCCTAGGAAAACAAACAATAACCAAAAACCAATATAATGTCTTGTGTTCTCTCCTCTTGAGTTAGGCAGTGTAGCATAATAGATAATGGTTTTCAGACAATGGATTCTGGAACCAGACTGGTTAGACTCACTTCCTATCCCTGTTATTACTAGCTGTGTAAGTCTGGCTAATTACTTAAATTCTGCATGGCTTACTTTCTCATCAGGAAAATGAGATTAATAACATACATACCTTTCAGGATGGTTGTAAAGATGGAATAAGTTAATATTTGTAAATTGCTAAAAATGACATAAAAGTGTGTGATGATTAAAATAATAAAGATAAGAGGCTTTTCATGGCATTCTTGGGGAGATAACTTAGGAAATTGTAGTCTTAAGACACATATTTATTCTAATGCCTTGCCGTTTGTAGCAAAACCTGTGGAAAAAGCACGCAGGTCTAGCAGGTCTAACTTTCTCTAGGCCTGAAACTTAGACTTAGTAAATACCAAACAATATTAATACAACACAAAGTTGCTTGATGCCCCACCTCAAAAACATCAGAGCAGGAACACATGCTTTGTGCAATCTAAGTTTTATGAGCTGAGAAAGTGGATTCCTTTGACTCATGGGTCATTTATTACTTAAAAAATTTTTTTTCAAAATACCCCCTGAAAAGTGATTGTCTTAAACTAAAATCCCTCTATAGTTACCTTATCTCATCACTCTCTGTACTTGTGTAAGATGCGTAAGAAGTGCCTCTAAGGCTAAGTTTCTAGGAAGAAAATTTTAAGAAAGTTAACTGAGATCCCTTTATTCAAACTCTGCCTCCAATTTTGGTACCTCTATATCTATTTGTTCAGTAGAAATTACTGAACCACATTTATTCAGTAGAAGTTAACTTGTCCAGGTAAGTCAAGATAAGAAAATAATTTTGCTCATATTACAGTGTCCTCTCTTACCAGTGGAAGTGGCAGAGCAAAGCCCACATCTTCATCTATGTGGTATTTCTTAAAGATGGTCCATGACTTTTCCACAGGAGACGACTTGTCAACTGCCATTCTTGCAGTCTACTCTGTTCCTCCTCAGGCTAGAGTAGTTTCAGAGCATCTATTTATTACAGAGGTTGCCATAGCCAACAACCGCAACTCACCACATAGGCAGTAGGAAATGACTTCCACTTTTGGAATAGTTTCATTTTCTACTTTCTTTATTTGTAGTTTGATGAAAAATAAAACTACAAAAGCATGACTGTTCATCACATGAAGAAACTGAAAGTATATTCCATATCAATCATTTCTGGGAACATCATTTCCTTACTGCCTAAGGGGAGTTGGAAAGGGCCTGACTGAAATAACAAAAAAACATGAAAATAGGTAGCCAGAAAGAACATTTTTATTTTATGGGAGCTATTGAAACTTTGAATTAAAATAATGAATTTAACCAAGCCTAATGGCCTAAACCATCTTTTAGTTATTGTATTCATTGGCTTTCTTTTAAACCCCCAGGGTTCTTTGAACATATTAGTGTCTTGTTTTAGCAGCCATAGAAAAAAAATTTGGGTACCCAGAGTTAGTGCCTCTGAAATAGAAAAAAGAAAAAAAAAAAATGAAAGCACATGAAGAATTTAGAAGCATAGCATTTCTTAACCTCTCTAGTCCCATTTTTTTTACCCAGATTCCATAAGTGTTCTCATTACTGTTCTTTTAAAAAAAATTTTTAATTGGAGGATAGTTGCTTTACAATGTTGTGTTGCTTTCTGCTATACCACAATGTGAATCAGCTATATGTATACATGTATCCCCTCCATCTTGAGCCTCCTTCCCAACCCACCCCCCATCTCATCCCTCTAGAGCATCACAGAACACTGACTTGAGCTCCCTGTGTGATACATCTGCTTCCCTCTAGCTATCAATTTTACCCTGGTAGTGTATATATTAATATTTCAATGCTACTGTCTCAATTTTTTTCACCCTCTCCCTCCCCAACTGTGGAAGATTTTCTTGCATCTCTACTGTATATGATCTCTAAGGGACTAGTAAGGCAATAGGCCACATTGAGAGACTCTAGAGTATGCTTAAAGTTGAAATAAATTATAAAAATCTATCTTGAAAATAGTTCTTTCAAAATGCAAATTAAGGTTCCATTTGGTAGAGGTTTTCAGGGTGTCTGGAGGTCTGTGGTCACTTACGTATAAGATCGTTTGATCTTATGCACAAAGCTGAAGCAAGAGAAGAAGCCATCCTGTTCATTATGATGGTCAAAGGGAGAAAGCAGAAGTGAGTGTTCAGCACATTAACAGATAATGCAATATTGTCATCCAGGTTTCAGTACTTACAATAGATTTTAACAGTACATTGCATTGCAATGACCCCATTCTAGAATGGTTCTCACAGTATTCTTCCTAATCATGTGATGGCTTTTGATAAACAGTATTCTTCCTAATTACATGATGGCTTTTGATAAAGATGTTTGTTTTGCGAGAATAGGTTTCCTTTATTGTAAAGGTAAAGGAAATTGAAACTAAAATTACACAGCCAGAAAACACAAATGGCTATGCTTCTTTAAAATTTGTCCTCCTACACTGCTGGTAGGAATGTCAATTGGGACAGTTAATATGCAAAAGAGTATGCAGGTTCCTCAGAAAACTAAAAATAGAGTTGCCATATAATCCAGCAATCCCACTTCTGGGCATATTTCCAGACAAAACTCTAATTCAAAAAGATACATGTACCCTTATGTTCATGGCAGTGCTGTTCACAATAGCCAAGGTTGTTGGAAACAACCTAAATGTTCATTGACAGATGAATGGATAAAGAAGACATGGTACAAATGAATATCTCTCAGCCAAAATCAATGGCACCCCACTCCAGTACTCTTGCCTGGAAAGTCCCATGGATGGAGGAGCCTGGTAGGCTGCAGTCCATGAGGTCGCTAAGAGTCGGACACGACTGAGTGACTTCACTTTCACTTCTCACTTTCATGCATTGGAGAAGGAAACGGCAACCCACTCCAGTGTTCTTGCCTGGAGAATCCTATAGATGGGGGAGCCTGGTGGGCTGCCATCTACAGGGTCGCCCAGAGTCAGACACGACTGAAGTGACTTAGCAGCAGCTGCCGCAGCAGCAGCCAAAATAAAGAGCAAAATAATGCCATTTGCTGCAACATACATGCATCTAGAGATGATCACACTAAGTGAATTTAGAAAGATAAAGACAAATATATGACATCACTTATATGTGTAATCTAAAATATGACACAAATGAACCTATCTTTCAAGCAGAAACAGACTCACAGACATAGAGAACAGACTTGATTGCCAAAGTAGAGTGGGGAGGTGGTTGGGGGAGGGATGGAGTAGAGATTAGGGTTAGCACATGTAAGCTTTTATAGAGATAATGGTTAAGCCACAACGTTTTACTGTATATGTCTTCTTTATCCATTCATCTATCAATGAAGAGTTAGGTTGTTTTCAACAACCCTGGCTATTGTGAACAGCATTGCCATGAACATAAGGGTACATGTATTTTTTTGAATTAGAGTTTTGTCTGGAAATATGCCCAGAAGTGGGAATGTATAGTCAATTTCCTTTGATAAACCATACCAGAAAAGAATATTTTTTAAACAAGAATGCTGCTGTACAACAGAAATTAACACAACATTGTAAGCCAACTATACTTCAATAGGGAAAAAAAAAAAAAGACCTGTTCATGAGACTAAGACTGCTGAAATCAGATCCAAGGGAAAACAATTACAAACAACAAAAAAAATATGATGCTAGCCTATCATATCCATGGTGGTGGTTTAGTGGTTAAGTTGTGTCCTCGTCTTGCAACCCCATGGACTGTAGCCCACCAGATTTCTCTATCCAAAGGATTTCCTCCTAAGCAAGAATACTCAAGTGGGTTGCCATTTCTTTCTCCAAGGGATCTTCCCAACCCTGAGATCAAACCTAGATCTCCTGCATTGCAGGAAGATTCTTTAATGACTGAGCTACCAGGGAAGTTCATCTATTATATTCATATAGAGGCCAAAAACACCAGCAAATTTTTATTTATTTATTTATATAGATACATGATAGAATATATCACAACAATAGCATGGATATGAGAATAGATATACATATTATTAAAATTCTTGCATTTTTCTGGAACAATAAATGACAACTGTTTATAAATAACAGTTTTGAAAAGTTACTGATGTTTGCTCTACTCTTTAGGGTAAACAGTAGATAAATACTATTACAATCATAAGCAATAAGCCAATAGATGGAAAACACTGGTTAATAAAAAAAGTTGATTAAATCTTAATCAATATAAGAGAAGACATAAAAAGGGGGAAAAAGGATGCCAACACAACTATCACAAAGAATACAAATAGTTCCATGGTAAATCTGCAATCATATATATCAATAAATATATGTAAATTGAGTAAGCATTGTAATTTAAAACTACAAAGGTTATCAGGCAAGGTTTTTAAAAAATCACATTTATATTTGTTTAAAATCCAAACTATAAAGCTGCAGAAAGGCTGAAAAATAAAATGATAAAAATATATGCCATTTGCTGTTGGTCAGTCACTATGCCGTGTCTGACTCTTTGTGATCTGCTTGGACTGCAGCATGTGAGGCTTTCCTGTCCTTCACTATCTCCTGGAGTTTACTCAAATTCATGTCCATTGAATCAGTGATGCCATCTAACCATGTCATCCTCTGCTGCCCCCTTCTCCTTTTGTGTTCAATCTTTCCCAGCATTAGGGTCTTTTCCAATGAGTCAGCTTTTTACAAAGTCGCCAAAGTATTGGAGCTTAAGCTTCAGCATCAGTTCTTCCAATGAATATTCAGGGTTGATTCTTTTAGGATTGACTGGTTGGATCTCCTTGCAGTCCAGGGGACACACAAGAGTCTTCACCAGCACCACAAGTTGACTCTTTTACAATTCTTTGGCTCTCACCCTTTTTCATGGTCCAACTCTTACAACTGTACATGACTACTGGAAAAACCATAGCTTTGATTATATGGACCTTCATTGGCAAAATGATGTCTCTGCTTTTGAATATGCTGTCTAGTTTTGTCATAGCTTTTCTTCCAAAGAGCAACTGCCTTTTAATTTCATGGCTGCAGTGACCATCCACAGTGATTTTGGAACCCAAGAAAACAAAGTCTGTCACTGTTTCCATTTTTTCCCCATCTGATTTCCATGGAGTGATGGGACCAGACACCATGATCTTAGTTTTATGAATGTTGAGTTAGGCCAGCTTTTTCACTTTCTTCTCACCCTCATCAGGAGACTCTTTAGCTCTTCACTTTTTTCCATTAAAGTGGTATTATTTGCACATCTAAGATTGTTGATATTTCTCCCAGCAATCTTAATTCCAGCTTTTGAGTCATCCAACCTGGCATTTCACATTTCACTCTGCATATAAGTTAAATAAGTAGGGCAATAACATAGAGCCTTGACGTACTCCTTTTCCAATTTTTAACCAGTCAGTTTTCCCATGTAAGGTTCTAACTGTTGCTTCTTGACCTGCATATAGGTTTCTCAGGGGACATGTAAGGTGGTCTGGTATTCCCATCTCTTTAATAATTTTTCACAGCTTGTTGTGATCCACATAGTCATAGAAAACTAATGAAAATAACTAGCCTAGTTATGCAAATATTTAGTGAAGACTTAAAAGCAAAAGGGCTTCCCTGGTAGCTCAGATGGCAAAGAATCCACCTGCAGTGTGGGAGATCCTGGTTCAATTCTTGGGTCAGGAAGTTCCCCTGGAGGAGGGCATGGCAGCCCACTCCAGTATTTTTGCCTGGAGAATCCCCATGGACAGAGGAGCCTGGAGGGCTACAGTCCATAGGGTCAGAAAGAGTCAGACATGACTGAGCAATTAAGCATTAAAGGCTAAAAGCATCATTAACAATCGTATCAGTCAGGATTCTCCAGAGAAACAGAACCAGTAAGTAGGAAATATTTTAGATAGATATAACTAGATTATAGATAAATACATATCAAGGTATTGATACATGATATGACTATGGGCACTAGGAAGCCTGAAATCCAGAGTTAGAGACAGGATAGTGGAAAATCTCTGATAGAATCTAGTGCTGCAGTCCATAGGCAGACTTTCTCCTATGTTTTTGTTCTCAAGACCTTTCAACTGATTGGATAAGGCCCATTCAAATTATTAGGCCTAATCTCCTTTATTTAAAGCTAACAATGGATGTGGAGCTTGTCAGGTGGCATAGTGATCGATAATCCACTTGCCAATATAGGAGCCTCAAGAGACCCATGATCAATCCCTGAGTCAGGTAGAGCCCCTGGAGTAGAAAATGGCAACCCTTTCCAGTATTCTGGCCTGGAAAGTTCTATGCACAAAGGAGTCTGGTGGTGTATAGTCCATGGGGTTGCAAAGAGTCGGACACAACTGAGTGCGTGCACACACATACAACACACGTAAATGTTAGTCACACCTACAAAATACCTCCACAGCAACCTAGATTAGTGTTTATGTTTAATTTAGGAAATTGGTACTATAGCGTAGGCAACTCGACATAAAACTAATCACCACAGTGATTTCAGGAGAGTATTTTATAACATAAACCATTCAATTTACCAGGTTATGCCAATTAAAAATTTCTGTACATTCAATAACATAACCTCAAAACATGTAAAGTAAAGTTGATGGAGGTGAAACAAGGTAGCCATAAATCACTGAATATGTGTGCAGTTTTAGAAACAGAATTGATGAAATTGGTTGACTTAAAATACAGATACTATCAAACTCAACAATTTCAAGATACATGTTATATGCAAGTATGCTGGAACATTTAAAAAAATTGACCTTATATATGCAGGCTCATAAATAAATCTCAAAATTTTTATAAGATGGAATGAAGATACAGAATATGTTTTTTAACCAAGGCAAATATGATGTCAATAAATAGCAAAAATTAACTGAAAATCCCCATATGTTTAAAATGAAGAAATATACTTTTATATAAATTGCAAGTCAAAAATTCTTACAAAACAGAGCCTAGAAACTATTTTTACTTGAATAATAGTTTAAAATAACAAAATGTCTAGGACACAGCTCATGGCATACTTCAAGGAAACTTTATATTATCTAAAAAGTATAGATTGTTGAAAACAAAGGCTATGCTTCTATCTCATGATTTTGGAAAATAAACACCACATTAAGCTCAAAGAATAAATAATGGTAAAAGGGAATAAATAATGAAAAAAGAAATAAATAAATGAAGATATTAGTGAAATAGAAAAGTATATACTTATATTTGAAAAAAAAATTGTAAACCCCTGATAAGACTAATAGAGGAAAAACAGAGGCACAATACCTAATGTCAAGAATTAAAAAGGGAACATCACTACAATGCTACAGTAATTACAAATAGATTAATATTCTGGTGAGAGTCTGAGTCACATTTTTGTTGTTGTAAGCGTTAACCAGAAAGAAGTGCAAGATAGAGTAAATATTTCCCTTGATAACTACATTTCCCTAATCTGTCTCTGAAAGAATGCTATGAAAATAAAATAATTATGAACATTTTAATTATCAAGCACTTAGACAGCATTTTCCTAAACAATTTACAAATGTTAACCCATTCCATTCTTACACATATCTTAAAGGGTGCATATGTTATCTTTATTTTCTTGATAATAAATATAAGACATGTAGAATTTAAGTAATTGTCCAATCTCAAAGCTAGTAAGTGGAAAGACAGGATTTTAGTCTAAGCAATCTGACTCAAGAATCCATGATCTTGCAAATAGATTCATCTTTGATGATGTAGGAAGATGTGATGGGAGTGGGGAGGAAGGCTCAACAGGAAAGGGGTACATGCATAATTATGACCAATTCGTGCTGTTTTATGGAAGAAACCAACACAATATTGTAAAGCTATTAATCATCCTCCAATTAAAATTTTTAATTAAAAAATAAAACAAATAAAATACAATAAAAAAAGAACCCATGATCTTGAGACCATTATGACGTACAATCTTTCTTTCTTTTTTTTAAATTAATTAATTTATTTTTTTTACTTTATTTTACTTTACAATACTCGAGAAGAGATAAAAGAGCATTGCTTTTTTTAAAAATTCTTTTGCTCTTGCAAGAACATGAGTTTCCAAAAGAGTATTTCTACAAACTAGTTACACGTTGTGGCAGTTATGTGAATTTTATGCTAGTATGTCATTATTTGCTAGTAACTCAAATAGTCCACACTCTACAGAGAATTTTCAAATTCAGAAAATAGATTTTTAGTCAGAGAATCCAACATAACTGTATCTAGAAATCTCGACATATTAAACAGTAAAAGGAAAGGTGCAGAGCAGTGTGCAATAAAAACAAAACAGGGAAAGATTGAATTGGTTGGTTTGATTCTTGATTGAATATGGGTGCAGAAATCCTCAACAAAATACAANGAGAATCCAACATAACTGTATCTAGAAATCTCGACATATTAAACAGTAAAAGGAAAGGTGCAGAGCAGTGTGCAATAAAAACAAAACAGGGAAAGATTGAATTGGTTGGTTTGATTCTTGATTGAATATGGGTGCAGAAATCCTCAACAAAATACAAGCAAATCAAATTCAACAGCACATTAAAAATATCATAAACTGTGACCAAGTGGAATTTATCCCAGGAACACAAGGATGATTTAATACATGAAATAAGCCAACATGATATACCACATTAACAGAATGAAGAATAAAAATCAAATGATTGTCTCAACTGATGCAGAAAAATAATTTGAAAATTTTCAACATGCATTTTATTATAAAATGACATGACAAATTAAGAATAGCAGGAAATCATCTTAACAACAACAAGGCACTGGTGAAAAACTCATGATGACAACATAGTCAATGCTATAAAAGTGAAAGTATTCCCTTTAAGATCAAGAACAAGGCAAAGTTGCCCACAACTGCCACTTCTACTCAACATAATATGGGAAGTCTGAGTCACAGCAACCATATAAGAAAAAGATAAAAGGCATCCAAATAATTGATATCTATAGGACATTTGACTCCAACACAATGAGCTTCAGCTTTTTCACAAGCGCACATGGAACATTCTCCAGTATAGATCACATCCTTGGCCATAAATCTAGTCTTGGTAAATTCAAAAAATTGAAATCACTTCAAGCATCATTTCTGATCGCAATGTGGTAAGATTAGCAGTCAACTATGGAAAAAAAAAAAAAAAAACTACCAAAAATACAAACATATGGAAGCTAAACAACACACTTCTGAAGAACCAACAAATCACAAAAGAAATAAAAAAAGAAATAAAAATATGCATAGAAATAAATGAAAATGAAAGCAAGACAACCCAAAACCTATGGGATTCAGTAAATGCAATGCCAAGAGGAAGGTTCATAGCAATACAAGTCTACCTCAAGAAACAAGAGAAAAATCAAACAAATAACCTAACTTTATACCTAATGCAACTAGGAAAAGAAGAAACTAAGAACCCCAGGGTTAGTAGAAGGAAAGAAATCATAAAAATTAAGGCTGAAATAAATGAAAAAGGAACAAAAGAGAATATATAGCAAAAATTAAAAAACCTAAAAGCTGGTTATTTGAGAAGATAAATAAAATAGACAGACCATTAGCCAGACTCATCAAGAGAAAAAGGGAGAATCAAATCACCAAAATTAGAAATGAAAATGGAGAAATCACAACAGACAACACAGAAATGCAAAGGATCATAAGAGACTACTATCAGCAACTATATGACAATACAATGGACAACTTGGAAGAAATGGATGAATTCTTAGAAAAGTATAACTTTCCAAAATTGAACCAGGAAGAAATAGAAAATCTTAATCTAAATCTACCAAAAATTTAGAGAAGAGCTAACACCTATTGTACTCAAACTCTTTCAGAAAATTGCAGAGGANCAATGGACAACTTGGAAGAAATGGATGAATTCTTAGAAAAGTATAACTTTCCAAAATTGAACCAGGAAGAAATAGAAAATCTTAATCTAAATCTACCAAAAATTTAGAGAAGAGCTAACACCTATTGTACTCAAACTCTTTCAGAAAATTGCAGAGGAAGGTAAACTGCCAAACTCACCCTATGAGGTCATCATCACTCTAATACCAGAACCAGACAAAGATGCCTCAAAGAAAGAAAACTATAGGCTAATATCACTGATGAACATAGATGCAAAAATCCTCAACAAAATTCTAGCAAACATAATCTTACAACATATTAAAAAGATCTTACATCATGACCAAATGGGCTTTATCCCAGGGATGCAAGGATTCTTCAGTATTTGGCAAATCAAAGTGATATACCACATTAACAAATTGAAAGATAAAAATCTGAATATCTTAACAGATGAATATCTCCATAGATGCAGAGAAAGCCTTTGACAAAGTTCAATATCCATTTATGATTAAAAAAAAACAAACAAACTCCAGAAAGCAGGTATAGAAGGAATATACCTCAAAAAAAAAAAAAGNGTTATTCTGTAGCTGGCTAATCATGGCTATGGCCTGATTTCTGACCCTCAACTATAACCTGAGGTTGAATTCTGTCATATGGTGATTATGGATTCTGACTTGGTAGAACCAGGTAGCAATTCTATTGGTACCAATTCTATGGTAGCAATTCTATTCTATTCCTCAGATTTCCTCAGAATGGGATTTTGTAGACTGGTAGGGAGGCCTGATCACATTCAGCTATGCTAACCAAAAGGTGGAATGAAACTTTTCTTCAAGAGATGCGTCTGGAGGACAGCTAAACTTAATGAAATCCTATTGCTGCATTATCCAAGAACATTGCCCAATGCAAGATGGGATTGACCCAGTGGTATAGATTGCTTGAGCCTACATTTGTTTCTCACAGTTACAAGGCACATACTCATGACCTTCATTGGGGTGAAATAGATGCCCTTTAGATATCCTTACGATGAGAACACATAAAGTGTCTCTAGATTAATGGAACACAAGTACCCTGTAATTCTGAGTGCAAGGATGGCTGGTAAAACTGGACTGAAGGCAAGGCAGAAGGCTGAATTCAAATNGTGAAATAGATGCCCTTTAGATATCCTTACTATGAGAACACATAAAGTGTCTCTAGATTAATGGAACACAAGTACCCTGTAATTCTGAGTGCAAGGATGGCTGGTAAAACTGGACTGAAGGCAAGGCAGAAGGCTGAATTCAAATGACTTCCTTTACTTCTCTGCTGAGTTGATAACAATCCAGCCTGCAATGATAGTCTGAAATGAGTCATTAATCCCACTTCATTGATTATAAGAAGATAAAGGAAGACAGAAAGGGTTAAAATGGCCAAAGTGGCAATCATGCCAATGAGTGAAGTGGGATGCTCTAAAAAATCAGATCAGTGACTTTTCTCCCTTGGTAAGGATTGAGTAAAAGAGTGCAAAGAGAAGAATGGAATGGATACCTCAACATTCCTACCTTGTGGGGAGAGGGAGCTTGAGCTGAAAGTCAGTAGAAATATGATATGAAAGAGAACATCTCTTTTTCCAACACAAACACATTTTCTTAAAAAATGCAAAGCCCTCCAAATTAGGTGAAACAGGAAACATCAATCTGCCAATTGAAATGCTATGTTATTTTGTAAAAAGAAGCTAATAAAATTTGTCATTTTTACTGTAATGATGTTCCAAAGTATGCAGTCTGGCATAGGCTGTGACATAGCCTTAGGGTTAGGAAATATTTAATTACTGATGATTCATAATTACTTCTGTTCAAAAACTTGACCCTTCCTGACACCATCTGGATGAATGGTATGACTGAGTGACTCAGTAAAGGCTGGCAAATGTGTCTTTAAAAAACAATTTTTCTCTTTTCTTTTTTTAAACAATTTTTTTCATATTATTTTTTTAATTAAAGGATAATTGCTTTACATAATTTTGTTGTTTTCTGTCAAACCTCAACATAAATCAGACATAGGTATACATATGTCCTATGTATACCTCCCTCTTGAACCTCCCTCCCATCTCCCTCCCCAGCCCACCCCTCTAGGTTGGTACAGAGCCCCTGTTTGGCTATCTATTTCACATATGGTGATGTAAGTTTACATGTTACTCTTTCCATATATCCCACCCTCTCCTCCACCCCTCCCCATGTCCATAAGTCTGTTCTCTAGGTCTGTTTCTCCATTGCTGCTCTGTAAATAAACTCTTCAGTACCATTTTTCTAGATTCCATATATGTGCGTTAGAATATGATATTTATCTTTCTCTTTCTGACTCACTTCATTCTGTATAATAGATTCTAGGTTCATCCACCTCATCAGAACTGACTCAAATGTATTCCTTTTTATGGCTGAGTAATATTCCATTGTGCATATGTTCCACAACTTCTTTATCCATTCATCTGTCGATGGACATCTAGGTTGCTTCCATGTTCTAGCTTTTGTAAATAGTGCTGTAATGAACAGTGGTACACATGTGTCTTTTTCAATTTTGGTTTCCTCAGGATATATACTTAGGAGTGGGATTGCTGGGTCATAATGGTGGTTTTATTCCTAGTTTTATTTAAGGAATTTTCATACTGTCTTCCATAATGGCTGTATCAATTCATATTCCCACCAACAGAGCAAGAGCATTCCCTTTTCTCCACACTTTCTCCAGCATTTATTGTTTGTAGACTTTTTGATGATGGCCATTCTGACTGGTGTGAGGTGATATCTCATTGTGGTTTTGATTTGCATTTCTCTAATAATGAGCGACTGAACTAACTAACTAACTAATAATGAGCAATGTTGAGCATATTTTCATGGGTTTGTTAGTTGTCTGTATGTCTTTGGAGAAATGTCTGTTTAGATCTTTTCCCCCCTTTTTGATTGGGTTGTTTGTTTTTCTGGCGTTGAGTTGTATGAGCTGCTTGTATATTTGGAAATTAATCCTTTGTCAGTTGTTTCATTTGCTATTATTTTCTTCCATTCTGAGGGTTGTCTTCTCACCGTGCTGATAGTTTCCTTTGCTGTGCAAAAGCTTCTCAGTTTAATCAGGTCCCATTTGTTTACTTTTGTTTTTATTTCCATTACTCTAGGAGGTGGGTCATAGAGGATCTTGCTTTGATTTATGTCATCAAGTATTCTGCCTATGTTTTCCTCTAAGAGTTTTAGTTTTTGATCTTACATTTAGATCTTTAATCCATTTTGAGTTTATCTTTGTATATGGTGTTAGGAAGGGTTCTGATTTCATTCTTTTACATGTAGCTGTCCAATTTTCCCAGCACCATTTATTGAAGAGGCTGTCTTTACCCATTGTATATTCTTGCCTCCTTTGTCAAAAATAAGGTACCCATAGGTGTATGGGTTTATTTCTGGGCTTTGTATCTTGTTCCATTGGTCTATATTTATGTTTTTGTGCCAGTACCATACTGTCTTAATGACTGTAGCTTTGTAGTATAATCTGAAGTCAGGAAGCTTGATTCCTCCAGCTCCATTTTTCTTTCTCAAAACTGCTTTGGCTATTCAGGGTCTTTTGTGTTTCCATATGAATTGTGAAGTTTTTTGTTCTAGTCCTGTAAAAAATGCTATTGGCAATTTGATAGGGATCACACTGAATCTGTAGATTGCCTTTGGTAGTAGAGTCATTTTCACAATATCAATTCTTCCTGCCCAGAAGCATGGAATCTCTCTCCATATGTTTATGTTGCCTTTGATTTCTTTCATCAGTGTCTTGTAATTTTCTGTGTACAGTTCTTTTGTCTCCTTAGGTAAGTTTATTCCTANAGAGAAGAGTGAAAAAGTTGGCTTAAGGCTCAACATTCAGAAAACTAAGATCATGGCATCCGGTCCCATTACGTCATGGCAAATAGATGGAAAAACAGTGGAAACAGTGACTGACTACTTTTTTGGGCTCCAAAATCACTGCAAATGGTGACTGCAGCCATGAAGTTATAAGACATTTAATCCTTAGAAGGAAAGCTATGATCAAAATAGATAGCATATTAAGAGCAGAGAAAACTACTTTGTCAACAAACGTCCATCTTGTCAAGGCTATGGTTTTTCCATTGGTCCTGTATGGATGTGAGAGTTGGACTACAAAGCAAGGTGAGTGCCAAAAAATGGATGCTTTTGAACTGTGGTGTTGGAGAAGACTCTTGAGAGTCCCTGGACTGCAAGGAGATCCTTACAGTCCATGCTAAAGGAGATCAGTCCTGCGTGTTCATTGGTAGGACTGATGTTGAAGCTGAAGCTCCAATACTTTGGCCACCTGATGTGAAGAGCTGATTCATTTAAATAGACTCTGATGCTGGGAAAGATTGAGGGGACAAGGAGAGGNGCTAAAGGAGATCAGTCCTGCGTGTTCATTGGTAGGACTGATGTTGAAGCTGAAGCTCCAATACTTTGGCCACCTGATGTGAAGAGCTGATTCATTTAAATAGACTCTGATGCTGGGAAAGATTGAGGGGACAAGGAGAGGGGGATGACAGAGGATGAGATGGTTGGATGGCATCACCGACTCAAAGGACATGGGTTTGGGTGGACTCTGGGAGTTGGTGATACACAGGCAGGCCTGGAATGCTGCGGATTGGGTAGCAAAAAGTCAGTCACGACTGGGTGACTGAACGGAATTTAACTGATGGGACCAGAGGCCATGATCTTAGTTCTCTGAATGTTGAGCTTTAAGCCAACTTTTTCACTCTCCTCTGTCACATTCATCAAGAAGCTCCTTATTTCTTCTTCACTTTCTGCCATAAGAGTGGTGTCATCTGCATCTCTGAGGTTATTGATATTTCTCTTGGCAATCTTGATTCCAGCTTGTGCTTCATCCAGTTCAGTGTTTCTCATGGTGTACACTGCATGTAAGTTAAATAAGCAGGGTGATAATATACAGCATTGACATACTCATTTTTCTATTTGGAACCAGTCTGTTGTTCCGTGACCAGTTCTAACTGTTGCATCCTGACCAGCATATAAGTTTCTCAAGAGGCAGGTCAGGTGGTCTGGTATTCCCATCTCTTGAGGAATTTTCCACAGTTTCTTGTGATCCACACAGTCAAAGGCTTTGGCATCATCAATAAAGCAGAAATAGATGTTTTTCTGGAACTCTTTTGCTTTTTCCATGATCCAGCAGATGTTGGCAATTTGATCTCTGGTGCCTCTGCCTTTTCTAAAACCAGCTTGAACATCAGGGAGTTCACTGTTCACATATTGCTGAAGCCTGGCTTAGAGAATCTGGAGCATTACTTTACTAGCATGTGAGATGAGTGCAATTGTGTGGTAGTTTGAGCATTCTTTGGCATTGCCTTTCTTTGGGATTGGAATGAAAACGGACCTTTTCCACTCCTGTGGCCACTGCTGAGTTTTCCAAATTTGCTGGC